>JARFYF010000001.1:117893474-117908497 GCA_030265395.1 Rhina ancylostomus
TTTCACAGAGTTCTGGACTTGTACCCCAAGATCCCTCTGTACATCAATGCCCCTAAGGGTCCTGCCATTTACTGTGTACATTCACTTTGACCTCCCAAAGTGCAATACCTCGCATTTGTCCAGATTAAACTCCATCTGCTATTTCTCTGCCAGTATTTCCACCTGGTCTATATCCAGCTGAATCATTTGACAAGCTATACAAAACTTCACTAATATCTCCAGTTAGAGTGACACCCCTCCACCATGACCAAGTCTCCATTGATCCTATGTGCCATAATCTTATGGATCAGCCTATCATGAGGGACTTTGTTGAAAACTTTTCTAAAGTTCACGTATACAGTATCCACTGCCCTACCCTCATCAATCATATTTGTTACCTCCTTTAAAAATCTCAATCAGATTTGTCAGATGTGACCTTCCCTGCACAAAGCTATGCTGACTATCCCATTGCACAAGTATCAATAAAAGCAAATGCTTGTCAATTTCCAAAGTAATTCTTTTAAGTGGTTTCCTGCGGTGAAACTGGCAGCCTTAAGAGACAATGGTGTATGATTACAGTGGATAGGTTACATGTAAACAGTTTTTTCAAGACTGGTTTCTGTTTGAGTTTAATAATGTTAATGGGAGCTCATTCATATGTATGGGTGTCCATAAGTTGGGCATTCATGACCCAGAGAGAGACTGTACTTAAAAATCATATTAGTCATATTTTTTTCTAATTTACTAAACCATGCTTCTAGGTGATTGTTAATTTTATCCTGTATTTTTGACCCTAAAAGCTGCCCTAGAATGATGGAGACACAAGAGATTGCAGATGCTAGAATCTGGAGCAGCAAACAATCTGCTGGAGGAACTCCAGGATATCCTGATGCAGGATTTGGACCTGAAATGTCAGGAATTCCTTTCCTCTCGCAGATGGTGCTCAACAGCTGAATTCCTGCAGCAGATTGTTTGTTGTTTCCCCCTAGAATTATGTTAGACAAGTAAGTCTATTTTCATATGGCTTATTCCATTCGCTCTTTTTGGAGTATATTTAAATAGATTTCCAATCTTTCTTGTTCTAATTATTTTCACATTCATTCAGCTGACTTCTTTTGATTTTGTTTTAGTGCTAAGAGAATAAGGGATTTGTAAATATTTTAATATAGCCTCATCTTTCTATATGATCCTGTAGCCATTCAACTGTTGAGTGTTGTACCAGGAGGAATATCTGAATACTTAACCACAGTTGCCTGAAATAACACTCATCTCTTGGGCTCAATGAACTTCTTCTCCCTAATTTTACAATAGGGAGAAGAACCCATGTTTTAAAAGTGCATGATAACCTTTTGGAGAATAACTACCAAATACTTTTGGAAAAATAAGTAGTAGACATTTACATCATACTATCTAAGGATGTAATTTAGTTCTTTCAATTTATAACATTTTTCTAACTGCAGGAACTTCCACACGATCACAGTCAGAAGCAGTGTGCAGATTCTTTCCATTACAGAATGTGACATGAATTCGCTGGTTGCCTATGACTCCTCCAATTCAGAGACAGATAATGATGAAAGTGAAGAAATCATGTACAATCAGAGAGAAGATAATTTTGCTCACTCTAACTTTAAACTTCAGTCTGTATTTCCAACTACCACAAGAAGGGAATCATCTGGATGTGGTCTAGAGGTAAAAATTGCTTCATCTAGTAGCGATGTGGAATGCAACTTGAACAGTACACAGAATTTTGCACAGGAACACAGAGTAACTTCCAGACCTGCAGTGACGACTTTAAATGATGAGAGAAGTTTTCGGTTTTCTAAAAGCGTCTGTGAAAATCCACTGGCTGTGGTACAGAAATCTGGCAGAACTGGAAAGATGGTCCCTTCAGCTCAGAAAAGATTATTTCAAGATTCAATGACTGGTGCTCAAAATATTAAACCATATGTACCCAAACGATTGAGGCAGAAAGAAGCTGCAAATAATAAAAGCAAAGAGCTTCAAGAAAGCACAGTCATTCTAAACACTGGGATAGGTTGTACTGCAGCAAGAGAACACCAGTTAGGTCTGCTAAGCAAAGTTTCAGACTTCTTAAAGCCCTATTTGGAAAACCAACACAAGACCTCAAACATCCCTAAATGCTTGGTGTTTCAGATGTCTCAGCACCAAGGACCAGTAACCACAATACAGTGGTGTCCTGTGGAGCAACACAGCCACTTACTGCTCTCTGCCTCCATGGATAAGTCAATAAAGGTAGGGTGCCATCTGATGCATTTAGAAAATAGATGCTGGGTATTATTAGGTGATATGAGTTGTTAAAATCTTTTTTGAGTAACTTCTACCTTATATGAATGGAAATATAGCATTTCATAAGTTTTTCATTCATTCTAATTTATTATTTTTCTTCTTTGAGTCTGATTGAAATGTGAGTAAAACCTATTTCAGTATTGCAACTAGTTTTGTTTTTAAATTCTAGAACTGCTATCAGCACCCTGTCAAATGCTGTTTTGTTATGTGACGGTTATATTATTTTGTGATTGTTCACCAGTATAATTGTTGAAGCAATGTTTTAATTGTTCATGGTTATGGAGTGGGCATTGCTTTATACAAATCTATTAATTACGTGACTGAAATAAAGCCCCTGCTTGGAGGTATTTTCCCAGAATAACAATTTAAAGTCAGAGGTGACGCTGACTGAATCACGAGAGAAAAGAAAAATTATGGACTTATAGCAGCTAGCTACAGGTAAACGAGACTCACGTATGTAGTCGGAGGTTGTTGAGCCAGAAGCCTTCAATCCCTTCCTACCAGCGCTTATATGCAGTTTGAAAGTCTCGCGCTCTCGTCGCTTTGCTGATGTCACGCTGGTCAGCTGACCTTTGCCGCGCGGGGGCTTTCATTGGTGTTATTGGAGACGTAGGGCCTGGTGCCATCTTGGGCCGGGGAGCTCCGTTGACACGAGCTGCCGTGGGAGCCGGTTCGGAGCAGGTAGGTGCATCGCTACAGACTCTAATTACAGTGATCTAGTAATGACAACCAAGTAGATGTGGCTAGGTACAGGTTTGTAAATGCTACAAATTATTCTCTACCTTCCTAATTTAGACTGCATAAGTGTAGAGGGGAAGAAATACACTATATTACATTAATTTGTCTCATTAATGCAATTGAGTTTGGATTATGTACAAATTAAGGCTATTCTGAGGTATACTTTAGAACTCTTTTTAAAATAAAGACTATTTGTCACATTGAACAATAGCTGATCCATAGCATTTTGCTCTTTAATCTAGCTGAAAAACAAGCACAAGATTGATAAATGAAAGTATAATGAAAAGATAATGAACTTCATGCTACAAGGTCTGAAGATTTCTGTGTGCAGTTAAAATGAACCAGATAACTTTTCACTTGAGGGGATGGAAATGATGTAATTTGTCTTGCTACATGTCTAGTAACTTTAAAGCTGCAATTTTAATTTGCAATGTAGGATTATTTACAATATGTCAAGCATTCAGGAATTGAGGTATGCTGTGATAAACTGAAAAGCAAAAATCTGCAGATACTGGAAATCTGAAATAAAAAAAACAGGTAATGCTAGAAATATTCAGGCAGGTAGGCTGTATTTGTGGAGAGTGAGAAACTGAGTTAAAGTTACAAGGTAGTGATCTTTCATATGAACTGGCCAGTTCTGACACAACTAGGAAGTCTGATTATCAGCTTGGTTTTCTCTCTCCACAAACTAATCTGCTGAATCTTTCTAGCATTTTCTGTTTTATTCAGTCTTGTATTACTACACTGTTTAATTTTGGATGATTTTCTTTTTACATTTATTGCCAGGAACGAGTCCATATGTTCATTTATGTTCATTACATTTGATACTAATATTAAAATTATTGAATTCATTTCTATTTTATCTGCAATCTCATACCATCAAAATTTTATTTCAAAATTGAGCTCATTATTATAAAATGAAGTGCAGTATATTTGCTAGTGACCCCTTGGGAACTTCTAGTAGCAGGATGGGGCAACCAGTATAATTTTTATTTGTTTTACTTTTGTGAACTTTCTAATTGGTTAAATATTTAATAAATATTATTAAAGCCTTGGACAGCACCCTCCTACCCACCACCCAGAATCTTTGGTGCCTCTCCAAAGGACCCTTTGTATCCCAGTGTGGGACCCACTGATCTGTGCACTACATTAATTGGATTTCACATCAATCATATTTGTCACTTCCTCAAAGTAATAACCAAGGGATCCCTAAAATATTGTGATCTCCCAGCATCAAAAGACTTTGGTGTTTTAAAAAAAACCAGACTAAGATACTTTTCAAACTTCTGGAGAGTTTGACAATGATTTATTCTTAATCCACTAGAATTAGTTGCTAGGCATCAACACAGTTTAGTGTGCTTGGAACTGCTGTTTCAGTTTTTATCTCCCAACCTTTTAGAATCATAGATTTGGTATGGCACAGAAAGAGACCTTTTGGTCTATCAAGCCTGGGGGGATTTTTATAAAGTGGTCCAGTCAGTCCCAATCCTCTGTCTTTCCTCATGGGCCCACAAGTTTCCCTTAAGTGCCTATCCAACTCTTGAAAGTCCTGATTGACTCTGTTCCCTGGAACTCTGCAGGCAGTAAGTTTCCAAAAGCAAAGTTTTTTTTCCTCGCGTTTGTCCAGAATGTTCTGCCCATCACTTTAAATGTGTATCCCTTGACCTATTTCTATTTATTCTTTCTAAAACTACCATGTTCTTGTACACATCAATTGAAATTCCATCAGTCTTTGCTCCAAGGAAAGCAATTCCAGGTGCTTCAGTTCTAATCTTGTAGCTGAAATCCTTCATCCCTAGGACCTTTCCAGTAAACCTCTGCACCTTCACCTCTTGCTTAAAATTAGCAGAATTGGACACTACTCCAGCTGAGATCTAACCAGTGTTTTATAGAGCTTCAAAATAATCTCCCCACTTCTCTATTTCTATCTGTGAAATCATGGATCCCATGTTCTTTACTAAAATCTCTCTCAATATATTTAGTTACTATCAAAGATTAATGCACATAGACACTAAGGTTGCTTTGTTCCTATGCACCCATTGTGGCATATGGTCTTTATTGTATCTCCTTTTTTTTTTAGTCAACGAGCATCACTTCACACCTATCTGCACTAAATTAGATCTACCATTTTTCTAACCAGCTTTCCATGTCCAAACTTGCACCAGGTCTCATTTACTGTCATCCTCGTGCTAACATGGGCTGTAGTAAGCAGAACCTTGATTTTAAAATTCTCCTCCTTGTTTTCAATCCTCTCCATGCTCTCCCTTCCCTTTTCCTGTAATCTCCTCCATCTATCTATCACTTCAAAATAGCTGCACTTTATTCTGGTCTTTTGATTCTCCATAATTTAGTTGCTCCCTCATTGGCAGCTGTCATGGCCCTATGTTTTGGAATTCTCTCATTAATCTTTTTTCCTCTCTGTTTTCTCCATCTTTAAGGTGCCCCTTAAGACAGTCACCAAATTTTTGATCATCTTCCCTAAATAGTATATGTATCAGTTTGTTTGTTATGCATCCTGTAAAGCACCTTCTTATGTTGGCTTTGTAAAGCTGCTCTGTAAGGGTTAATAGTGGTTGCTGTTGCACTTTGTTTTATGAAGAAACTCCTGCAAGTTTATACATTGTTCATGTTGGAAGTATTGCTCTGTCCTCATTCCGAGCATCAATACCTGTGTCAGTTGTGGTCTCTTGTCACTAGATGGCTCTGTGGCACTAATTTTGAGATCAGTCACCAAATTTCATATACATAGAGTCTGCATTTATCACCTGGCTGTGCAATAAAACGGATAAATTAGTTAACTTACTAAAATCCCAAAGTATATTTGAGTTTTTTTTTAACTTGTGCTTGTTGGATGCTACCTTCTTTCAGGTAAGATTTAGTTATTAAAGTTGCTTGTGAATCTGAATCTGCATTTGTCAACCCCAGTTAATGCCTGATGTTCCTTCATAAAAAAAGTTCAGAAAATCGAACATGAGAACTCTATTATTCTGGTTGCCATGAATCTTAATGGCACTCACAAGGTGAATACAGCTAAGTTATTGCACATGTAATAATAAAGGATCTGTGCTGCCCATAAGTCGAATCTGAAAATCTACTGGATGTTTATAAGAATATATTACATCTGCTTGGATCAGCTGTTGTCCAATGATATTATCTCACTCAGTGAGAATTCTTGGCCTTTTGTTTTGTGTCAGATAAATCCTTCTGTACTTTTCAGCCAGTTTTAACAAAGTTATCTTGAGGACCTTTTCTTGTATGCATTCTGAACTGATGATGGCATCAAATCACAATAAATAGTGAATATCACCTTTGTTATTTAAATGTAACAAAATAGAATGGAAAAATTACAAATACTGGAAATTTGAAATTGAAGCGGTGAAAATATTTAGTAGGTTAGTAAGGAGAGGAAAGCCAGTTATTTCAGATATTATGTAGAAAACTACAAAAAAATGCAATGTGTTTGTGCTATCTGCTGAACATCACATGATAGTGCTTTACATATTTGGAAGGTGATATATATACAAGTTAAAATTTTTCTGGCAATCAGTTCTGGTAAAATACATACGTGGATAGGCAATATTTGAATTTTGCAGGTCCGTAGTTATGTGCCTACATCATATTTTGGGGGTGAAAAAGCTCAATGTTTTATTGAAAATTCTATTTTAACGTTCGACTTAAATGTCATTCAACAATATTAATACAATTATTTTTTTCCTTTCTTTTGTTGGTAAAACAGTTCTCATTTATATTCCCATTTTATCAACATTGTGGGAGCACGCCACAAAGATTGTAGTGATTCAAGGGACAGATAATATTGAAATTGAATGCAGTCTTGCCAGTACCACCTACACCCAAGAACAAAATTACATAAAAATTCCAATTCATTTTAATATTTTAAGTACTTATTTTGTTATCATTTTTGCTTAAAGGTTTAACTTGAGTCCAAATCTAGCAGCAATCACATCTACATCAAAGCTGTTTGCTAGGTTGCATTTGAGTGCTGAGATGTAATGAAGGGTGACTCTTAAAATAATTAGGCAGACTTGTTTTATCGTAAGTATACAATAAAGATGAAATAAGCTTAGTAACATTATGTTTCATTTATCAGTTAGTTTCATGTGATCAGTAAATTGATTAACAAGTCTGATTTTGCTGACCCATTTGTTAATAATTTTTTTTTTGGTGAGGGTGTGGTGGGAGACTGCTTTTCTGCTCTTCTAAGGTGAGGGATCACATTGCCTGAGACTTTTTGATACCCGGTGCCCACATCACTCATTAATGATTCATTTTGTGTGGTTCAGATGTAGAGAGAAGTTATCAGTGTGCTTTATTATAAATTGCTTGTTTCCAGTGGGCAATAGGTCAATAACCACATGTATTTACAAAAATAACATGCTGGAGATACTGACGAATGGTATTCAACCTGAAATATTATTTCTGTTTTTCCCTCTCCAGAGATGGTCCATGACTTGCTGAGTACTTCCCTCACTTTCTGCTTTCATTTCAGATTTCAAGCATCTGTAGTACTTAGATTTCCCACACAAATTGACAAACGAACCACTGAGCATGTGGCTAGGATTTGAATATACTGTTTGGTGGGCTGGTAGAAATGGGTTCAATAATTTTTTTAATTCATTCATGAGATAAGTATTTCACCAATCATCCAACATTTATTGAGAAAATAATGGTAAGCGGTCCCCTTGAGCAGTGGTGTTTTGACTGTCAAAGTTCTGACTTTGATAAGGAACTTCCAGGATTTTGATGTAACGATAATGAGGGAACAAAACATTTCCAAGACAAGATGGTATATGACTTGGAGAGGAACTTGCAGAGAGCATCCTTGTGCCTGCTTTCCTTATCTTTCTAGGTGATAGAGATTGCAGATTTGGTGAGTGTCAAGAAAACACTGGTAATTTTGCTGTAGTGTACTGTATGGTCAATCCAGTTAAGTTTCTGGCTTGTGATATTGTCAGAATGTTGATGGCGAGGGATTTGGTGATGATAATGCTGTTGAACGTCATGGAGAGGTGGTAAATCACTCTTGCTGGAGATATCTTTGCCATCCTTTGGCCATCTGTGGAAAAGGTTGAAGATGCAGACCTCAACCCCAGCACAAAACTCCAGATTCCACTAGGTGGCAATGATCCCTGCCCTCTTGTATGCTTCAGAGACTTGAGCTACCTACAGTTGGCAGCTGAAAACACTGGAGAATTACCACCAAAAGTGAAGTACCTCCAAAAAATCCTTCAAATCCACTGACAGGATAAATTAATCAATGTCAGTGTTCTCTCTCAGCCTAACATCTCCAGCAATCAGGTTCTGATGAGCACTTTGCATGCTCAACAGCAGACTCTCATCACAGGTACTTTGAGCAAGAGATTTTCAGGACAGAGGAAATGCTTCAAGGATGTCCTTGAAGCCTACCTGAAAATAGATAACCTCCAACTCGAGGGAGTCCGTGGCCCACGTCTAATCAAAATAGGGAAAGAATATCTGGTGTGGCTGTAAGAATCTTGAGCATCTTAATCATGATCACACTGAAGCCTAACAAAGTAACTCTGTATCCCATATCATGTCACCTTTAGAACTGGAGTAGAAGTAAGTAATCTTTGACCATGAGTGACTGCCTAAAAAGAAGAAAATGAAAAGCAAAGGCGTAGTTTGTTTGCTGCTGCAAAGTGCACTTTCTTTTCTGGTCAGTAATTTAAGAGAAAGCTGTGTAAATAGAAGTCAAGCCACCCATGTTCATGTTTAAGAACGAATGCAGGTTTGATTATTTCCCACTCAATATCCTTTATGAAGAATTAATTTTAATTTACTGCATTTCCCCCATTTGGTGCTTTGTATTCCTAAAAACTTCTATTTTCCATTTGCTGTCAAGGGCACAGCATTTCCTGAGGAACAACCATCACCTCTTCAGGATAGTTCCTTGGGAGCCATAGTGTTATTTTAATATTATTCTGCTGTGGGAATTGTACCACTAGCAATTGTAACATTGATGTAAAGTGGGTGGTCATTAAAGTTAAAATATATATTTTAATGACACTTCTGCACAAAGACTAAACCTCTATCACAAAATCTTTTATAACCAGTGATATATCACATCTTTCACAACCCAGGGATTTGTCCTTGTGTTGATCTTTGTAATCATTATTATGCATTGATATAGATCATGTATTTATAAGGTACTTTAATTAGAAAAATGTCTCGAGGCACTTTATAAATGCATGATCTATATAAAGGAATGATAATGACTGTAAAACACCGTAACTTAAGGGCAGAATCCTTGATTATAAAAGATTTGTTTTTATCACAATAGCTATAAAAGCTGTGATTTGTATAACTACTGTAACTTGACTGATGGGAAAATCAGCTTCAGTGTTTGCAGCATCAAAGCTTCATCAGTGGGTTTGAGTCTGCCTGTTATGACATCTGTGTTATGGATGATGTGAATGACCTAAAGTTTCATTCCATTTCAGATAATTATCTGGGTGATAATTTTGTTAGCATCTTTAAGCGTTACTTTCTCCCTCATATTGAAATTGTAACTCAATTTAAGTCCAGGAAAAAAGATTTTTGGTTAATTATTTATATTGTAAGGTTCCTCTGGCAAATTTCTAACTGTACATAGTATATTATAAATTATGTTATGAAGAAACTGGCCATTCAGGCTTTCATGCTTGTGCTAGTACTGTGAAAGAGCTCTCCAATGTGTCCCATTTTATAATTTGCCTACTGCATTTCTGGCAGTTTTAACTCCATATATCTGTGATGAGGGCCACTTTAAAGTCATAGCAGCCCAGATTTTGCATTTCCTGTGTGGAACTACCAGCTTTATCCAGCCTAGGTGTCAGCAAGTTCAGGATTGGCATTTATGTTTTTGTAAACACAAGTCCTAAAACTTACAGTTAGCTGGCGTTTCCTGACTGCATGGCTTTGCTGGAGTCCAGCAGCCGATCTCAAAATTGTAACAATTCCCTACTGCTTAAACATTGAAATCACTTGAACAACTCACACCTTTGTGCAGGAACGAGTGTTCCATGAAATTGAATGGAGAAGAGCAGCTGTGAGGAACTAAGTTTTAATTAATTTAAAAGTTTCATTAAAAAAAAAATTACTTAAAACTTTTTAATTGTATTTAAATATTTTGGTTTGTCAATAGCTTTAAATAGTCAATGGTTTATTAGGGAGGGAGATGGCATAAGGTAACTGATTCATTTTTGTGGAGTAGCTGATCACAGATTCCAGGCTAACTTTTTGTGGTTCCGAAGGATGGCACTTCAAAGAAGGAGATATTTCTATTTTTAATATCAAGCACAAATATCAACATTTGGTACTTGTGGGTATGAAATAAGACTAGTTGAGAAATGGGTCATATGGAAAACGGACAAGAGGGTTAGACAATTTTAGTTCAGACATCCATGATTGAATGTCAACTAGATTAATGGCTGAAAACCTTTACCATTTGCTGATGTAGATTGCAGAGTAGGAATAGTATGGCTCAGTTAGCTGAACCAATGAACATTAGCATAAATTGGCAATGACCCTGAGGCAGTTTAAGAAAAAAAGTTGCAGATGTCTTTCTAAGCTTGAGGCTCAATTACACAAATGGGCAAAGCAGATGTAGTTAACTTTGCAAGTAAAAGCTTGAGAAATATAGGAAAGAGTAGACCATTTGGCTCCCTGTGCCTGCTCTGCCAATCAATAAGATGAATATGACCTACTTTAGTTCGACTCTACTGCAATCTTGCGCTAATACTATATCCCTTGATTCCCTTAATATCCTAAAATTTAATAATCTCTATCTTGGATATACTTGGTGACTAAGCCTTCAGTCCTCTTGGGTAAGAATTCCAAAGATTCACTATCCTCTGGGTAAAGAAATTTCTTCTGTCCTGAATGGCTGACCCTTATTTTGAGACACCCAGGTCCCTTTGAACACAAAAATTTTTCAATGTTCACTTTTCTATTTTTATCTACTGAAGTGGATGAGCTCACATTTTTCCACATTTATATTCAATCTGCCAAGTCCTTGCCCATTCCCCTAGTCTGTCTTTATTCTCCTTGAAGCCTCTCTGCATGTTCCTCACAAGCCAAACTGGCAGCCAGCTTTGTATCGTCAGCAAACTCAGATGTTTTGGACTTAGTGTGCTCATTCAAATTTGGGGCCCTAGTACCAATCCCTACAACACCCTATTCTCTATTTTCTATTTATTAACCACTTCTCAATTTATACGAGGGTATTACCCACATACTATGCCATTGGCATCTTATCCATGGCCTTCTGAAAGGTCAGATAAACCACATCCAATGGATCCCTCTCATCCATTTTGCAAGTTACAATCTCAAAACAAGAACGCCAATAAGTTTGGTAGACATGATTTCACATTCATGCATCCATGTTCACTCTGTCTAACCTGATTATTATTTTCTAAATGCCTCACTACCACTTAATAATATATTCCAACATTTTCCCTACTATTGACGTCGAGGTAGCTGGTATGTAGCTTCTATTTTCTCTCTGCCTCCTTTTTTTAAAAATAGTGTCATTCTATGGAAACATTTCATAAATCTATAAGAATTTTTCACAAAAATCAACCCACTGGAGAAACTCAATGGGTTAGGCAGCATCTGTGGAGGGAAAGAAATGGTTGATATTTTTGGTCAAGACCCTGCACTATGATGCCTGACTCGCTGAGTTCCTCCAGCAGTTTGTTTTTTTTCTCCCCCCAGATCCCAGCATCTGCAGTCTGTTGCATCTCTATAAGATTATTCAATTGCCGGTTCATGAGTTTTGAGACTGGTGCTGCATTTCTGTTCTGTATGTCAACCAGTATGGGCTGAATTGAATCATTATCATTTTGGGGCAAAAGTTAGTCTTCTAACTACTATGTGGTCTGGTTCAGGAGCGCACAACACATTTGCTTCTGAAGGCCCTTTCCCGTATTATAAACATTTAATGGATCCACAATAAGTCCTTCACCCCAACCAAACACGTGTTCATTCCCTTGCTGTCGGTCCACCTTGCGCTTGCACCTGTGAGAATAATTTGGGAGAACATGCATGCGATTTTTGATTCAGTGATGGAATGTGAATGCGATGATACTGCAGAGATTGGGAGACATTATTGTTGGAGGGCAGAGTTGTACAGTGGAATGAATTGATGGATCACCTTTGTCTTGATATGTCCGTGAGTCACCTACCATAATGGAGAGAAGCTTTAATGACTGGCACCGAATGATTAAATAGTGTGGGTCACACTGTCTGCAATCTTGCCTGAGCAATGTCAGCTGTCAACAAATGAAAAGAGAGTGGTTAGCTTAAGCCTGGATGTATGGGCCATTTGGAAAAGGGCAAAGCTGGCAGTCCAGACCAATAGCAAGGAGGAGGAAGAAGGGAGGGAACTAGGCTAGGGATTTAAAGCGACGGGCAAGAGGGAGGAAATGCCAAAACCTTAGCTCAGGTGTACCAAGGATAACTAATGTATTTTTGGCAGGTCCCTTCAAGACTTGTGGATTCCTGGGTGTCCATGTACTCTAGTTGCAAAATTGCCACTTTGTTCACCAATATGTGTTTATAAAATCATCCTCAGGTTTTGTAGGGACTCATCAAGGTGTTCCACCATCCTATCCCTGGTGTACAACACAGAAATGATTCACAGAGACATACTGAAAATGTGAACCATCTCTCGTATCTTAGGAACCACCTCTAAGCGAAGGCAGACATGGATGAAGGCAATGGTGAATCTTATCAGAGCACCACCAATGCCTTTGATCAATGGGTGTTTGAATACCTCTGTCTTCCCTAATACTTCTGAGACTGGACTACCATAGCAGGCATCTCAAGGCATTAGAAGGATACTAACAAAGCTCTTTCCACAAAATTGCCACATTACCTTGGAAGAATAAGTGAAACAACAACAATGTTCTCTCCCAGGCTGGCATCCTCTGTATTGAGGCCCTAGTAATGCTCAGTTGGCTCCTTTGGATATCTTTACACAAATCCTTCCCTAACTCATCCTATTCTCCTCACATTCACATCAACTTCCCCCACATTCTATCACTCTCATACACACCAGAGAATATTTTTAACAGACAATTAACCTACCATCCCATACACAGTCACTGAGAGAACATGCAAACTCCACACAGGTTGAATCCTGGTTGCTGGAGCTGTGAGGCAATGTATTTACTAGCTGTGCCATCTGTGAAGAAATACAATGTCTCCATCGACACCTGGAAATCTCTGGCCCATGAGAAGGAGCATTTAGGATGGCATTGAGAACCTTGAATCAGGAGCACATAAAGGTCTGCATAAATTATAAGAGGATCAGACCACCTCACAAATCTACCCACTCACCCATCCTGACACCTTGTGCTTCCCGCGTTCCCTTTTTCAATCACCTCAGAATCCATGAAGTTGGAGTGAAAGCAAGTTATCTTCTGAAGGAGTCTAAGGATACTGGTAGTGGAGGGTTGTTTTTCAGATTGGAGGCTTGTGACCAGTGATGTGCTGCAGGGATTGGTGCTAGATCCACTGTTGTTTGTCATCAATGTTAATTATTTTGATGAAAATGTAGTTGGTCTGGTTAGTAAGTTTGCAAATGACACCAGAACTGGTGGTATAATAGACAGTGAAGAGGATTAACTAAGATTAAAATGGGATCTAGATCAATTGGGGAAGTGGGCCAAAGAATGGCAGATGGAAATTAACTCTAAATATGAGGTGTTGCTCTTTGATAAGTTAACTCAGGGCAGGACTTGCACAGTAAATGGGAAGGCCCTGGGGAGTGTTGTAGAACAGAGAGACCTAGGGGTACTGGTACCTATTCCCTGGAAAGTGGAGACAGAAATAGACAGGGTGGTGAAGAAGGTGCTTGGCATGCTTGCCTTCATAGGTCAGGGCATTGAGTACAGAAGTTGGGACATTATGTTACAATTGTACAATTTGTTAATGAGACTACACTTGGAGTATTGTGCACGGTTCTGGTTGCCCAACTATAGGAAGGATGTTATTAAGTGGAAATGATGCTTAAAATATTCATGAGGACATTGCCAGGATTAGAGGACTTGAGTAATAACAAGAGGCTGGATAGGGTGGGACGTTTTATCCTGGATTGTAGGAGGCTGAGGGTAACCTTATAGAGGTATGTAAAATCATGAGTGGTGTTGATAAGGTGAATGGTGTTGGTCTTTTTCCTAGTGTAGGGGTGCCTAAAACTAGGAGGGCACAGATTTAAGGTGAGAGGGGAAAGATTTACAAGGTACATGATAGGCAACTTTTTCACACAGGATGATGGATATATTGGAACGAGCTGACAGAGGAAGCTGTAGAGGTGGTACAATTACAATGTTTAAGAGACATTTAGAGAGGGAAATGGATAGGAAGGGATTCGAGGGATATGGATCAAATGCAGGCAAGTGGGACTAACTCAGGTAGACAAGTAGGTTGGCATGAATGAGTTGGGTCGAAAGGCCTGTTTCCATGCTGTATAACTGTATGACTCTATAACTCTATTCCAAGGGGCTGCCTGCCTCAGAAATGTGTATGGAATTCTTTGGAATATTGTGGAATGATCATAGTATGTGAAAAAATTACTAATGAAATAGAGATAAATTCTTTTCCTGAAGAACCAGAAAACCATATTAGTTTAATTGAAGGGGAACAGGATAAAAGTTGGTCAAATTAAGGTTTCTTTGCACTGAACTGTAATATTGCGGAAGTGTGAACATGTATTAGAGCAACAGCTCACTTTATTAATCTGAAGCAGTCTTAACCGAGTGCAGTACTTGATATATAATCCAGGGAAAGACTTGAAGTCAGTAGAATTGTTATTTCTTTAACATGTTGAAAATGTTAAGGAAGAGATAATATTACCTTTAGTAAGGGAATCCTGCCTAATACAGGAGATCCAATCCGGCACAGTAGTGTAGTGGTTAGTGTAACACTATTACAGCACCGGCGACCCAGGTTCAATTCCAGCCGCTGTCTGTACGGAG
>JARFYF010000001.1:118201901-118212512 GCA_030265395.1 Rhina ancylostomus
ATGCAAAGGGACTTGGGAGTCCTAGTGCAGGATTCCCTAAATGTTAATTTGCAGGGTGAGTTGGCAGTAAGGAAGGCAAATGCAATGTTATGATTTGTTTTGAGAGGACTAGAATACAAAAACAAGTATGTAATGCTGAAGCTTTATAAGGCGTTGGTCAGACCACATTTGGAGTATTGTGAGCAGTTTTGGCCCCATACGTAAGGAAGGATGGGCTGGTATTGGAGATGGTCCAGAGGAGGTTTACAAGAATGATCCCAGGAATGAAAGGGTTAACATATGAGGAGTGTTTGACGGCTCTGGCCCTGTACTTGCTGGAGCGCAGAAGGATGAGGGGGCATCTCATTGAAACCTACCAAATATTGAAACGTCTGGATACAGTTCACATGGAGAGGATGTTTTAAGTAGTGGGAGAGTCCAGGACCAGAGAGCACAGCCTCAAAGGATATCTCTTTAGAAATGAGGAGGAATTTCTGTAGGCAGAGAGTGGTGAATTTGTGGAATTCATTGCCACAGATGCCTGTGGAGGCCAAGTCATTGGGTATATTTAAAACAGAGGTTGATAGGTTCTTGATTAATAAAGGCAAAGGTTACGGGGAGAAGACAGGAGAATGGGGTTGAGAGGGAATAATAAGTCAGCCATGATCAAATGGCGGAGCAGACTCAATGGGCACAATGGCCCAATTGTGCTCCTATGTCTTATGATCTAACTAGAAAGAGACACATTTATGCTTACTCTCTGCTTACTATTAGCCAGCCAATTTTATATGTATACCAATATGTTACTCCCTTCACCATGAGCTTTTATTTTCAGCAGTAACCTTTGATACAGCATTTTATCAAATGCCCTCTACAAATCTAAAAATAGTAGATCCACTGGTTCCCTTAATCTACTGCACGTACTCAACAAACTCCTAAAAGTTGGTCAAATATGATTTCCCTTTCACAAGATCACTTTAACTTTGCCTGACTACCTTGAATTTTTCTAAATGCCCTGCTTTAATGACTACTAATAATTTCTAACACTTTCTCTATGACAAGTGTTAAACTAACTGACCTACAGTTTCCTGCTTTCTGTCTAACGCCCTTTTTGAATAAAGGAGTTACGTTTGCTATTTTCAATCTGACGGAGCCTTCCTTAAATCTTGGGAACTTCCATAAATTTAAACTATGGAAACTTAAAACTTTCTCTCTAGCCATCTGAAGTGTATCTAGAATCAGAGACGTCAGCTTACATTTCCAACAATTTGCTCAGTTCCATTGTCTTGGTGATTATGATTTTCCTAAATTCTTCCTTACAGTTTCTAATTTGCAGCTATTTCTGGGATATTACTTGTATTCTCTGGTAAAAGCTGATGCAAAATACCTGTTTAATTCATTTGGTACCTTCTTGTTTTCTATTCATAATTCCTAGAATCCCTTTCTATAGGATCAACACTCACTTTGTTAACCTTTTTTAAAATATCAATGGAAACTCTTACTTTTTTTTTAATTTCCAGCCAGCTTTATCTCACACTCTAATTTTCCCCCCTTACTAATCTTTTAGTCATTCTTTGCTTTTTTTTAATATTCTGACCAATATTTTGATTTACTACCTGTCTGGTTATTTCTGATTGTTAGTCACTTAACAATCAGTCTATTCTATTGGGATTTATTGTTCCCTTATAAATACAAATGTGTTCATATGTTTGGACACAAAAAAATTGATGGCTGAGATATAGGAAAAAATTGCACATGATAAAGTAAGACGAGAACAGAAATCCTTCTTGGATCACTACCGCTAAACAAATGCAAAGATATCAACTGCCAATTGTATGTACCTCACATACATTTAGTCAGTTTAAATGTTGAGCTACGTACAGCCAACACCAAATATTCTGAATTTAACAGTAGTAAACAGAAGTTAATTTCTCTCCTCATGATGTTCCAAGAGGAAAGCAGAGTCTAAATACAGTCTTTTGGCAAACAAATTTGAGACTAGAAGATAATCACACCACAGAGTGGCTTTTCATTTCACATCAAAGATACTCACTATGTCCAGATTTTTACATAAAGTATCAATTTGAAATTTTTATATTATTAGTCAGTGAGGAGTTCATATCCAACTCAGTTTTAATGTGAGCTAGCATTTGAGAGTGAGGCATCAGGGTGAGAAAGATAGTGAGATAGTGGGAATTGAAAACAGGTATGAGGAAGGTGGATAAGTGAAAGGGATGATAAGGAAATAGAAAGGTGAAAAAGCATGAGAGAACAGAAGTAGAGATGGAAGGAAAGATGAAGGAAGGGTCGGGGAGGATAGGATGGGAGGGGAGAAACATCATGAGCCTTAAGTTCCTTACAAAGCATTTACCATACCCTATGAACATGCTGCAATCACTAAACCTTCAATGATGTAGCCATTATGCATCTAGAATTCTGTACATTTGAACTAAAACTAGTTTCATGACACCCCCATAATTAAAATTGTCCCACCAGGAAAGAACATCAAAAATGCAGTTCTCACATTTGTTGAGTTACACCAGCCACCTTCAAAGTAGTTATAATGTGTGACAAATGTGCAGAAAAGATTGTCTAAAGGGGATCTTATGTTAAATTTAATGCTAAAACTCCAACCACTGCAACTTACTGTGTAACCAGAGGAACGATGCAGCAATCATATTATAGTAGGGGATCAGTGCAAACAAAGGGTTAAAAAGGCCAAAGCTACATTTTGTTCTCCTCTGAACAATGTTTGAACGAGTGGACCCAAATAATCCATTGCTCAATCTGAACTCAATGGTTTCCTTCTTCTTTTGTAAGTAGCTTTTCTAAGCAAATTCTTATTTCTCTTTTAATAAAAGAACAATGCTTTGCTGCCAAAGTTCTAATAAGATTCTATTTCTACCATGAGACTGAATTAAACCTTTATACCAGACAGGAGGCTTATCTTGCTATTTTTGTATAAATAGAACAGATGCTTACTGCATTACTGAAGGAAAGTATCATCCAGATTTTGGGAATAAACTTTATGTTCTTACATAAACTGTTTCTCTTTTTTCTCATCTGATAGGTTCAGTTACTGTTGCTCAGTTATTATCAGTGTCTAGACATAGATGATGCATGTAAAATAACTAAATTTTCATCAAAATAAAATCAAGTAAATTGTTTTGTATTAATAGCTATCTCCATTACCCTTCAGTTAACCATTTCCCTCTCTCATTTTTTTCTTTCTGCCTGAAATAAATTCTCCCACCCAATATGTATATTCCTGCACTTTCATCTTAACTCAAAATTACATAGATCAGGGGATGAATTGCTTTGGTTGTTATGTTTGAGAAGAGCATAAAAATACTTCAAAACAATATGATAATGTTGCTACCACATGTTGGGATGTGCAGTTTTAAAGTTTAAGGAAAAACTCAATGCTTTAACTGAATGTTTGTGTGTGGAAGAAAGAATTTCCAATGCAGACAGTTCAATGTACATTTAAGACAAGAATTGATTATCATGAAAAATACTTTCTTTTTGTGAACAATCAGTAATTCATAAATTAAAATAAATATTCTCAAAGCATCCCATAAATACTTTTATCACTTTCATCTTTTTGTACTAAAGGCAGAAACCTCAGAAATTTGAATATATTAAGTTGCATCTGGAGGGGCTTTTTTATGCAAGTTTTGGGAAAGCCTTGCATAATTAACTAAGAAATTCTAGGATTTCAAGATCAAAGTATTTTTCTTCAGCTTTGAAGTACTTTTTTTTCAAAATTCATATGTGATGATAAAATGCAAACAAAGCAAATAATTAGGTAGGAGAGAGGGCTCCTCTTTATTAAAGATTTATTATATTAAAAATGAGCACTTCCTTTAATATCAAGTATGCACATATCACGATTAAGGTCATTCTTTGATGTGTTGGTGTTTTATACAGCTGTTTTAGCTGCAAATCTGATATATTGGATTAAAATATTGTCATTGTGGTTCTTTCTGGTTGTTAAAATTATTTAATTTATTTAAATTTTAATACTAAGCACCATTTCCATTTAGTTCATACAATCTTGAGAGCTAATAATTAGCTTTTAAAAACAAGTTGGAAAATACTGTATCTTTAAGAATGCTATATCTGGTCATTGGAAAAATAATAAGTACTCTGATTAATTCAGCAAATTTTCAATTCATTATATTTCATTTCTTCTTAAACTGTGTCTCATCACACGCTCACCTGCCATATATCTCTGTCTTACTTAACTATAGACAACTTTATTCTAGACAAATTTTCCATAGCAAATAAGTAAAGTTCTTCCAATATTGTTTAAAGTAAATCCTCTCCCCGAAACAAAATTACTTACAGGGGAATCTGAAAGTCTGCAACCTATGCCTGAAAGATATAACCTTAGTAATCATACTTAGCAGAAATCTGAGGTTCCAGCTCACAGGTTAATAAGAGTTATGATGTGAATGGAAAGGAGCTCTGCACACCAAAACTAAATATGCTTTTATTCCAGCATCTGCAGTCTCTTGTAACATTGTTCCTCCAGCTCTTGTTGTGTTGCTCCAGGTTCTACCATCTGCAGTCTCTTGTACCATGCCCCTCTGTCCTCTCCTATCAGATTCCACCATCTTCAACTCTTGTCACTTCCACATGGCACCTCCCAGCTTCTGACATCTGTCTCGCCCTCATCTGTTTATCACCCTCATCACCTAGATCCACCTATTACCTGACAGTTCTTGCTCCACCCCTTTCTCTCCACCATTTTACACTGGCTCTCTCATCTCTTCATTTCCAGTCTAGATGAAGGGTCTCGACCCAAAGTGTCAACTGTCCACTTTCCTCCATAAATGCGGCCTGATCTAAATAAACTTTTAATTGGCCTGGATTTCTGTTTACAAATGCAATTGGCTCTAAAATACACAACTCTATCTTTGCAGAATAATGCATGGTGTATCTCATTGTTAAAAAAATTGCATAATCTGATTTACCACATGGGGTAGGCCATTTGCCCCTGGCACCTGCTCCATCTTTCAATAAGTTCATGGCTAATCTTTCCTTTACCAATCCTATACAACTTAATTCCTTTAATAGTCAAAAATCCCTTGATTGGTCTTGAATACACTCAACAACTTCCAAAGACTCACATCAATTATAAATGAGAAACATTCCATGTTCATAAAATCAATTCTTGCAGAACCAAGAAGACTCATCTGCAATGGAAATTGGATGCGATCTTAAACAAAAACTGGAAGAGAGGGTAGGAGTGATCGGTATCTCTGCCTTTCACGTAATAATATCATTAGAATACTAGAGCCAAAATAAAATCATAATCAGGCCAAGTAAAAAATATAGCAGAAGATTCTTTGCCAACGTATAGTACAAGTGTGGAAATTGCTGTCACTTTGAATGGTTGAAGCAGAAAAGGGTCTAATTAACATGAAGAAACAGTGAGTAATAACATCATTAGGCATGGCACAGTTTTAATATCCAGGATATGGCAAGGCCCTGTATGGCACAGATCCCCACCAACTACACACCACAATGTGACGTGCACTCAGGTATAATTTTGTCTTTGATAAGATGCTTATAAGTCATGGTGGAGCTGGGATTTTACACCCATCACTTTGGTCTCCACTACCATGTCCCACTGGAAAGTCTTAAGCCTCATTCGACCAGTCCTTGACCCTCTCTCCCAATACTACCTTCCCAGTATAGCTTCACTTGCTCGCAATTCCCCATCAACACCTACGTTTCCAACCCAACCTACCTCCCACACCTTTCCTACAATTTAATTACATTTGGGTCTGTTCCCACCGATCCTTATATCATAAGATTCTCACATAATTCATATTGAAGAATGCATGGTGTTTTCTGCTATATTGGGTGCTATTCATCAGAAATGTTAAGTCTGAGGGATGATCTGATAATAATTTCTAAGAACATAAAAGAATTTGATTGACTGGCATCCCACACATTCCAAACACAATGCATTTAAAATCCAAGCTTGCATGAAGACTATGGATAACATCTTACAAAATATATGTTCTAAGCAGGTAATTTTAATTTCCTTGCCTTCTTACATTCCCACATTAGCAGTTCTTATTCTACACAAGGTATCCCTGCATGAAGGCAGGTACTGACAATGCTAGCCCACTTGAAGAAAAGTTACAACATAACTATTAACTGACCTATTGAATCAGATATTGAAAAGTTAAATGTTAGTTGACTTTCTGCATGTTACCTTCTCTCTCAATAGTAAATGAGCACAGCATTTGTGTTGCATTGTGCAAGATCATCTCCTCCCTGATATAGTTTGAAACTACAGCTATGCCAACATGAAAAGAAGCCAGAAATCTTCAAATAAAGATAGTGATTTACCCCATGGAAGTGAATAAGCTAAACAGTACTTTGAAACACTAGCATGTAGATAGGATCATCAAGAAAATTAGCATTTTGCAAATATAATAAATCTGCTCAAATCAAGACCAACTGCATTTCTTTGCTTTCAGTCTACATTATCCTGTAAGGTAAACAGCAACATGTTGAGCTGAGAAGCGTCATTCAAATGGCAGAGAACACATTAGATGTTGAACATCATCAAAATTCATCTTCATGTGTGTTGTTCTGTAAAATAAACAGAATAGTGTAGAGTTTCCGTTCCCAATCAGGGAATCAAATACAAATTGGACCAAAATTGTTCTCTTCTTGAGATGTCTTTTTTTTACCCTTCTTGAGACTTGTTTCCATATCACCAAAAGCAGAATCTAGTATTTCTTTAAATTTTGCATTAAAAATAATTCCTTGACAAATGCATGCATTTTAAGTACAGCACAAAAAATACAAGTACACTACCTGTAAGTAACTCAACATTAAAAGTCTTTGAAAAACAAAACAAAAACTGCAAATGCTAGAAATCTGAAATAGGAACAGAAAATGTTAGAAATACTCAGGAGGTCAGTCAGCATCGGGGGAGAGAAAATAAGATTTGTCATGTCAGGTCAATGACCTTTTGCTATATTTTCACTGATAGTATTGGCAGGATTTGATTTTTATTGATAAACATCGATAAATTAAAAAAATCACCACCTAATCACAGAAACAATAAAATATTTCATTATTAATATTCACAATTCATTACTGCATGTATTCCAGAAAATGTAACCAATCACCTGAGATAAATTGTATTTTTCATTTTTTTCTTACAAATACACCAGCACTGTCAAATGAACACAATTAAGAGGTAAAAATTGATGAGAATGCAAATTGATAAGCATTGATAAGTGCATAATATAGTTATTGTTTTTATATATTGAATTTATTAAAAAGTAAATTAAATCCTTTCAAGCCTAACTTTATGTAACCAAAAGGAATTTTAAATAAAACTAGACAGAATGATTAGCTAATTGTATATATGCAGTAGCCAGTTTCTTAATGTATTTTGAAAAGTTATACTCACAAGCTTTTAAAACCTGACCACTTTTAGCTAATTTTGTCACCTCCCTGTAAACCCTCAAATCAGCACTATGAGCAGACCCAACAATGGGGATTAACTCTGACTGGAATCATGTCCATTTTGCGGGTATAACTAGTCTCTAGCATATTTTTAGATTTATGCATGAGATTACAGTCAATTACTTCCATGGGCAGAATTTGTACTTGAACTTCCATGATTTTTTGGTCTGGGTACTCTGATTTTACATATATTGAACTGAAAAGCACAGTTCAACTTAGCAGAAACTCCATGCCATTATATGATGATATTTTTTCTGCCAACTTTAAATTGATACAAAACTAAATTAAATAATACTGGAAATGCATCTTTATAATGTCATTACTAGTTTTTACTTGTGCTTAAATAGAATGTCGTACACATATTAAATTCTGGTTAAATGTCAGCATTGCTGCAGCACCTCTTCATGTCAGTATGGTACAATGGTTGAGTGATTCCAACTACCAGCAGTTTTGAATTCCATGTCTCTTTCCAGGGTCAAGGGCATCCAAGTGTTTCAGTGGTAAGTCTTGCCACATGTGTCTGCTCTGGATTCATAGGAATTGGAAAGAAGCTCACTGTATGCTAGTATCCCACGTAGCATTACTCTGCAGAGCACTGGTCACGTGTTCATTGTTAGTGGTACATATCACCCTGTAATTCAGTACAATGAGTGTGGGCTATTGCTGGTGATTAGCATGGATGTGATGGAAGCTGCTGTTTTCTTATCTCAATTTGAACTTGAAACAATAATGAAAACTCTAGTCCAAGGAAACGTCTGCATCCCCACAATGAGTAGGGGGGGAGAGAGCAGCTTCCATCACA
Organism: Rhina ancylostomus; assembly: GCA_030265395.1. NCBI lineage: Eukaryota > Metazoa > Chordata > Chondrichthyes > Rhinopristiformes > Rhinidae > Rhina > Rhina ancylostomus. The sequence goes on from JARFYF010000001.1 coordinate 118,210,186, forward strand.
TCCAACAGATGATAAGGGAGACTGTAGAATCTGGGTGGCCTGTCAGCACATGCTGCCAGTCCCAGTAATGGCTGTCCTCACATTGCTAGCCCAGGTGCAGTCCTGAGCTCTGCATCTCAGCACTGAGTGGCCACTACAACCCTCACACCGAGTCTCTCCACACCAAGCCATGGGGCAATTCATTGCTGGACTTATGACAGGTTCCCAGCACAGCAGCACTGTCAGTAGGACATCTCTTCATAATGACCCCTTTTTGTGCTGATTTTATTGATGTTCTTTTTCCTAAGTAGTATTGCACCTTGGGAGATTGAATGTAAGGGGACAGTACACTGTTAATGGTCAGACTCTTAACAGCATTGATGTCCAAAGGCTTTGGAGCGGGTGCAGAATATGTTTACGCAGATAACTGTCTGGTTTAGAGGGCATTTGCTATAAGGGGAGGTTGGACAAACTAGGGTTGTTGTTCCTGGAGCGGCAGAGGCTGAGAGGAGATCTGATAGAGGTTCATAAGATTATGAGAGGCATAGATAGAGTAGACAGCTAGTACCTTCTCGTCTAATACTAGAAGGTAAGAGAGGGTAGGTTCAAAGGCAATGTGCAAGGTAAGTTTTTTTTTTACACAGAGAGTGATGGGTGCCTGGAATGCTCTGCCGGAGTGGTGGTGGAGGCAAGTACGATAGGGGCATTCAAGAGATTCTTATAAAGGCACATGAATGTGTAGGCAGAAGGAATTCATTTAGTTAGGCAATTAATTACTAGTATAATTATTTTGGCACAACATCGTGGGCTGAAGGGCCAGTTCCTGCGCAGTACTGTTATATATTATGTGTGGTAGCTCCTCACAGCACACCACTGGTCCTGAGAAAGATTATTTGTAAAATATAACATGAACTATTTTCTTCTTTGAAATAGTCTAATTTCCACACTGTTGATCAATCAGTTCTATAAAGCATTAAATAAAAGATGGAAAGGAATCGATGATACTCACAAAGGAAAGATGCAGACACACAGAAGTTGAAAAAAAAACTAAATACATGCAATAAGTAAAGGGGATTGAATTTTACTATCCCCATGTAAACTGGCAAGAAGAGGAAGGAAGATTAAAATATAAAGGGGATAGATCTTCTGCAACTCATACCCTACCCAGCATGTTGAAGGCCAGCAAGGAAAGGAGCACTGCTGATCCAACAATGAGAAATAAACCCCAACAAAAAAGCAGCCCAGTGGCAAAGCTAAGAGAGTTACCATGTCATGCTCTAGCTACCCAGGTTCAATCCTGACCTCCGGCACTGTCTGTGTGCAGTTTGCACATTCTCTGATGGTCAGCTTCAGAAGGAGAGAACTAAAAAAGAGAGGTGTTACATTAAATGTATAAAACTTTGGACAAAACACATCTGCTGTATTAAAGACATTTCTGCTCAAATTATGACCAGGTCACTGAATTGCTGGAGAAGGTGCAAAATCATTAGATAGAAATCAGAACTGACAGGTTATACCTATCTGGAAGATTGAACAGATTGGGTGGTTTCATTAGAAAGGTTAAGTCTGGGGGATGATCCAATATAGATCGCTCAAAACATGAAAGGATTTGATTGTTCAGATACAGAGAAATTATTTCCAGTTCTACTTGAAATACTTTTACTTGAAGAGGTAGAATAGAATAATGGTTCAGTTACTAGATTGCAATCCAGAGTCATAAGAACATAAGAAATAGGAGCAGGAGTAGGCCATCTGGCCTGTCGTGCCTACTCTGCCACTCAATAAGATCATGGTTGATCTGGTTGTGGACTCAGATCCACCTACCTGCCTTTCCCCCATAACCCTTATATCCCCTACTATGCAAAAAATATATTTAATGAGGTAGCCTTTACTGCTTCCCTGGGCAGAGAATTCCACAGATTCACTACTCTCTGAGAAAAGCAGTTTCTCCTCATCTCCATCCTAAATCTATTTCCCTGAATCTTGAGGCTATGTTCCCTAGTTCTAGTCTCACCTATTAATGGAAAACAACTTTCCTGCCTATATCTTATCTATCCCTTTCATAATTTTATATGTTTCTATAAGATCTCTTCTCGCTCTTCTGAATTCCAATGAGTATAGTCCCAGGCAACTCAATCTCTCCTCATAGGCTAACCCCTCATCTCCAGAATCAACCTGCAGAATCAACAAGCAACCTCCTCTGCACTGCTTCCAAAGCCAGTATATCTTTCCTCAAGTAAGGAGACCAGAACTGCACACAGTACTCCAGGAGCAGCCTCATCAGTACCCTGTACAGTTGCAGCATAACCTCCCTGCTCTTAAATTCAATCCCTCTAGCAATGAAGGCC
>JARFYF010000001.1:118212612-118224197 GCA_030265395.1 Rhina ancylostomus
TAATTAGTCAGGGTATCAAGGGATATGGGGAAAAGGCCGGGAATTGGGGCTATATGGGAACAGTTTAACTCATGGTGAGGTAGTGGAGCAGACTCGATGGGCCAAATGGCCTACTTCTGCTCCTTTGTCTTGTGATCTTGTGAAAGATTATCAGGGCAATTTACAGAAGAAATGTTGCAATTTGTAACATGAAAACCAACACCTGAGAAGAAATGCCAGCCCCATTAATCTGTAACAGAACAGTTTCTTTCAAGCTTTTTGCTGCATTTTCCAGCATCTGCAGTCTCTTGTGTCTCCACTCTACTTCTTCTGACTGCTTTTGTGCTGAGTACGTCAATGCTTTAATATCTGTTGTCAAGTCCTACAGGTTGCTGTATGTTCTTCAGTATAGATTATTAAACAGAATCAAGATATTAAAATATAAAACAGACACTTTGACTGTGGTGTTAGATCAAACACTTGCAAGTAAAGATGCCATCCTTTTACACAAATAATAGTGTGTGTTTACACTGCATGATGGTTATATATTCCAAACAGTTCAAACTGTATGATGGTTATATGTTCCAAACAGTTTTTGAATTAAGTTTACTATTTTGTTTCAATAGGACTTTGTTATCTATGGTGTCAAAATAGTGATGTTGGTGCTAGTGGAACAAATTGTATTTGGACAAAGCTAAGGGAATGTACCTATGAGAGTAGTGTAGTCTGATGCTAATAGTGTCACAAAAACTAGCTTAGAACATGTTATCTTTACCATTGTTAGTAGGAATAAACATTAAAGTCAGTGTGGGATTCCTATCTGAACCAACTGAAATGAATCCAATAAAAATGGACTGTAATACTGGGGAACTTGGCAGGCTGCAGTCCCACTCCCCCATGAACACATACTGACTAGACTGAGAGGAAATGCATCTGCAGAACATTCTCAAACAAAAACATCCATGTAAGCTACTCTTCTCTAGCCTTTTTCAACTGATTGACACTGGAGTGAAATATGAGAAGACCTTTCGTAAAAGTAAACAGAAAACTCAACATTGAAAATTATTCTCCCGAAGATAAATTCTGAACCGCAGAACTGACATTTTTTTGACCAACATTGGGCGTTCGTGACTTCCCATTTGAAAGCGATACTCATCTTGCTTCTAAATTCTTCTGTGATTGGTTGTCTAGTGTTCAAAAGTGGCCTGATCTCTGCCTAATCCATTTTCCAATGGATTGTGCCATCTCCAATATCCACCTCTCCTCAACAGATGATCTCACACAAACTGATTTCAGTGAAGGTGGTGAGGGGTTGAGGAGCAGAGGTTAGATTGGGATTAACAGGACAAGAAATCGGGGGCCTAAATGCCTATTAACTACAAATGTTCCAAAGGATTCTGGATGAATTCCTGTAAGTGGAGTATAAAAATTCATCTTTATGTCTGGAAATGCATTCAATTCACATCTAGCTGTCTGCAATAGCCAACTTGAAAAACATCAGGGAAATATCCTACCAACAATCTGATTGAAGTTCAACAGTGATTTAAAAATTATCATCTGCTGCTCATTTTTACATCTCTTCCAGCAGTTATTTTAATAGCACTACATTCCTATCCTTCCATGCAGGCAGGTAACATGGTTTTCAGAGCAACCATAATGACATGTATTTGGAATTGCAACAATACAAAGTAACTGAGTTCAATTTGAATAATGAACCCAGTTCAGCAGTTTGCATTTTCAGCCTTGGATAGATTCAACTGATCTTTTTGGTTTTGAGTAAGGTACCAGAGAGTGAATTGTATTGGACCATGCGACTGGCAGGGAGTCTGACTCGCAGCATAGAATAGCAGAAATTCAAATGCGTACAGGGCACCGTCTTACAAGCAAATGATTTGCTCACTGCCTGGAGGATATCCCCTGTGCACAACGAACAGGTCTAAACTCGCCCACTATGTACTTTCTTGATGATGGATGGAAACAGAGCCAATACAGTTGACCCCACCCACCCACATAATCCCTGCATTTGGCCACACACACACACACACACACACACACACACACACACACACACACACATACACACACTACAAGGGCAGGGTTGAGTTCATAGAAAATAATCCATCTTGTGATTTTCTGTAATGCAAATCCATGTCATCTGCACATGCACCCAGAAGTGTGAAAAAAAATTGTGTTGTTTTATTTTTTTCACAGAGAACCTGTGAGAGTGAATTTTATTCTGTAACTGAAGTTTCTCAATAGTGATTTCTAAATTCTGTAAGGGCAAATTTCCATAACTCAAATGGCTGTAACGCAGGGGTCATCTGCAAGAATTTTATGTAATTTTAGAAGTAAAAATTCTCAAGCTTTCCTTGCTCCAAAAATTGCTACATGCATCACTCACTGAAGTTTGCTTTCTCACTATTTTTTGATCTGAACACCATCTGGGCCATCCTTTGGGATTTTTTTTGTGCCTGTTGTTTTCTTTTTGTTAAACATCTTAGTTTCTTCCCTATTACTGAATTAACTGGTTGCTATGCCTGTTAAACTTTGGAATAATTTTCAGTGTTGAACTATGTAAATGCAAGTTACTGGCTTGGATTTCCCTGAGGAGTATTAGGCACATCCCCCACAAGTGTCAGAATATTCAGGTCCACAGCATGAGCATGGAAGCCTCATGCCGCTGGACAGGAGTCCAGCAATGGAGTAAGAAATTCCTGAAGGCATCTAGCGTTTACACTGGGGTACCTTCCTACTGAATATGCACCAAGTTAAAGTTGGCACAGAAATACTTGTTCATAGTCATTGAACCATTTCAAAGAGAGAACAGGATGTGAGGGACCTCAGTAATTTAATGTATTGAATATACTTACATGCTTGTAGTCATGTTAATGTAAGTAAACCATAATATTTATAATTTTTTATGTCTTTAATTATAGTAGGTTAATAGTCTTCGAAAATGTCTGAATGTCAGTGACACTTGAAAATGTTCAATGCTCTGGGGCAGTTTTGAGAACCGGCGAAGTCTAAGGGTTCTTGGCAAATGATCCACACAAAATAAGTGTAGGCATGGTAGCGTAGTAGGGCGGCATGGTAGTGTAGTGGTTAGCACAACACTATTACAGTACCAGCGACCCAGGTTCGATTCCGGCCGCTACCTGTAAGGAGTTTGTACGTTCTCTCGCGTCTGCGTGGGTTTCCTCTGGGTGCTCCAGTTTCCTCCCACATTCCAAAGACGTACGGGTAGGTTAATTTGGGGCTTAAAATGGGCGGCACAGACTCGTTGGGCTGGAAGCGCCTGTTACCATGCTGTAAATAACATTTAAATAAAAATTTAATTTTTAAATAAAATGATTTCTAGTTAGATCAGGACACTGTAGCCAGTCACACTGTAAATATTTTTGAATGATTTTTTAAAAGAAACTTTCCAAGATTCTTATTTTATATACTTATGCACAAATGCTCCATTTTATTTTTGGAACGTCTTCGAAAGTTAGTAAATAATTCAATCTGTGGTACCTCCCAGCAATGATTGCTTCACCTCAAGGGCCAGTTTAGGGGGCAGGGCTCCTTTCCAACACAATTTATTTCAATGTCTGAAAATGATTACGGTAACTTGATTCTCACTGAGTACAAATTGCATTTACCACTTTATTGTTACATCAATACCAGAGAACTGAAACAAAAAAAGTGCCTTTGAACAGAAACTCTGGAAAGTATTTCAATGATCAGTTCTTTTAAAGCAATAACACACCATTTTCATTTATGATCTACCCCATGACCATTATTTTATTTAAGAATTTCTTTAAATGCACCGAGATTTCTCCTTATTTCAGTTTCTCACTTGTTTCAAAATGCGTCAAACTAATGGACAAAAACATAATAATCTTATGCTATCTCAGCTGCCTGAAAGATTTAAATCTTTTTTGATCTGTTTCTTTCATTATTCATTACTTGCCATGCATCCTGTTTTGATGCATTTTGTGAATTTAAGATTTTGATAGTCTTGCTTTAATTGTTAATCTGTACTAAATAAATATTTAACGCAGTACTTCGGTGATGTATCTCTTGTGAAATGTTTTCACCTGTAACTAGTTTCCTGTATGAAAGCAAACTTCCCACCACAATTTTTTTCCCAATCAGTAACTTCTTAGCCAGACAACATCAGGATGAAATCCTGCAAACCAATTTCTGCAAATCTAAAATGACAGCTTGAAATGATATAGTGATAACAGGGCAAAGCAGATGATAAAGACATGTTTATAAAACTCCTTGCCTGACCTCAGAATATTTCAAATTATTTTACATGCAATAATTTTGAAACGTGGTCACTGTGATGATGCAGAAATCCCAACAACTAATTTCTGTGTAGCAAGGACCCACAAGTAATAAATGAGGTAAAGGTGGTAAAGAGTAATAAAAAATATTTTGGTGATGTTGGTTCAAGTATAAATATTGGCCAGAACTTGAAGAGAATTCCCTTGCTCTTCTCCAAATAAAGCTGATTTACAGCTGAGTAGGCAGATGGGATCTTGGTCCAACAACTCTTACCTGTTACAGTTCACTGAAGTGTCAGGCCATGTCTTATTCACAAACCTCTGGAGGGGTGTGAGACTTAACCACAAACATTCTAGTCAAGGCCAAGATGTTACCAACTGCAGCCAAGTGTTACCAGCTGTAGCCAGGATGTTACTAACCAAAGCCTGGTGTTACCAAATGAGAACTGGTGTTATCAACTGCAGCCAAGGATTACCAACTTCCGCCAGGGTGTTACTAACTGAAGCCTGGTGTTACCAGCTGAGGCCAGGTGTTACCAAGACCTAGTGTTAACAACCAAGGTCAGTGTGTTACCAACCCTGACCAACTACTACCAACTGCAGCAGGGTGTTACCAACTGAGGCCAGGTGTTAACAACTGTGGCCAGAATGCTACCAACCAAGGTCAGGGTGTTCCCAACTAGGCCAAGTCTAATGCCAACCAAAATTACTACACAGGAGTGTAATCAGAAGAAATGTAATACTGAGTTGAATAAGGCATTAATTCAGGTGATCAAAAATTTTGTCAATGAGGAAAAGAGGTAGAAAAGTAGGGATATTTATTGTTCAGACAGCTAAAGGCATAGTTGAAAATGGTAAAGGAAGTCAAGAGACATTGTAGCCAGAATTGGAGGAGTCACATGCATATGATATCAACCCAGGTATCTCCAGTACATAAAGGCAAAGGATTTTGCAAATCCTGGAACCTGAAACATAAAACAGGACGCTGGAAGAATTCAGCGGGTCAAGCAGCATCTGTGGAGATAAAAGTTGTAAATCGACATTTTAGGTTGAGATGCTGCATCAGGACAGAGAGGAAATCAGAAATCATTCCTGATGCAGGGTCTTGACCCGAAAAATCAATTTACAACTTTAACCTCCACAGATGCTGCTTGACCCACTGCGTTCATTCAGTGTCCTGGCTTTTATCTACAGCATATAAGAACATAAGAAATAGGAGCAGAAGTAGGCCATCTGACCCATTGAGCCTGCTTCACTATTCAATAAGATCATGGCTGATCTGGCCATGGACTCAGATCCACCTACCTGCTATTTCCCTATAATCCTTAATTCCCCTATTATGCAAATATCTATCTAACTGTGCCTTAAATACATTTAATGAGGTAGCCTCCACTGTTTTCCTGGGCAGAGAATTCCACTGATTCACTGCCCTCTGGGAAAAGCAGTTCCTCTTCATCTTGTCCTAAGTCTATTCCTCCAAATCTTGAGGCTATGTCTAGTCTCACCTACCAGTGGAAAGAACCTTCCTGCCTCTATCTTATCTATCCCTTTCATAATTTTATATGTTTCTATACGATCTCCTCTCGTTCTTCTGAATCCCAGCAAGTATAGTCCCAAGCAACTCAATCTCTCCTCAAAGGCTAACCTTCTCATCTCTGGAATTAACCTGGTGAAACTCCTCTGCACTGCCTCCAAAGCCAGTATATCTCTCCTCAAATAAGGAGACCAGAACTGCACACAGTACTCCAGGTGCAGTCTCACTAATACCCTGTACAGTTGCAGCATAACCTCCCTGCTCTTAAATTCAATCCCTCTAGCAATGAAGGCCAACACTCCATTTGCCTTCTTGATAACCTGTTGCACCTGCAAACCAACCTTTTGCGATCCATGCACGAGCACTCCCATGTCCTTCTGCACAACAGCATGCTGCAATCTTTCACCATTTAAATAATAATCTGATCTTCTATTTTTCCTTCCAAAATGGATGACCTTGCATTTACCAACATTGTACTCTATCTGCCAAACCCTCGAGACTATTGATCCGAAAGAAATGAGTTCAAGACCCATGACAGTGGCTAAAGAATTTTAGTTCGAGATAAAAATAAAAGTTGTAATTATAAAGATTGTTATCAGTAATGGTGACCATGAGGTTGTCTCTTAATCGCCCATTGAAATAGCCAAGCCCAGGACAGTTAGGAATGAACAATAACATTGACCTTGCCATTCATATCCACATGCTGTGAACAAATAATAAAAAAACTAAGAACCATATGTACATGATGTTCACCAAAAGGGCCTGTTACCACACTGTAAATAAACAAAGAATCTGGCAGAAAATGGGTGGAGAAATTTCTCCACCCAAAGAATGGCAAGATTTCAAAGATCATTATAAGGAGGTATGGAGATGACTCATACATAAGTGGAAGCTAACTAAATCCATCAGAGAAAATAAAAGTAAAAACACACAGGGCATGATTTGATATTTCAAATCTCTTAGCCTTTGGCAAATCAAGATACCAGGAATGGACCTAAAATTGCTGAGATACAAATATTTGGAAGTATTCCACAAGATGTATTTTTTGTCATATTATCTCCCATATGCATTCTAAAAAGATGGAAAGGGAACCTTTTGGAAGTCAAAAATCACTCCAATTTCTGTTCAGGGCCAGAAAATATTATTTCTGGCAATTATAGTATTATTATCTGGTTTTACAAGTCTAGTAAACAATTCTTCATGTCTTCCCCCACAAACATATGCTGAAAACAACTCCTAGGGTTTAAGTTTTCAATTTGCCTGCAACAGGGAAATTACAGTGGTTGGGCCAGCTCTTCCAAGTCCAAGCCTGCTACCTCTGTTGCTACCCTTCCTCTCCATCTGGCCCATTTATTTTTCCCTGATGCAGAGAACCAGATGAGCTAAACCTCTGAACCAAAGACATTAGGCCAGTCAGATTGAGTTCCATATCCTGAGGCCTCTCTCCTGAAATAGATTTGAATAATTAAAACTACAAAATAAATTAACTAAAATGTTGAGAGTACTTTGAAATATCAAAAATATAGTAAAATAAGTAAAGCATTTATCAGCTTTTATGTCTAACCACACTGACCACAGATTTGGTGACTCTATTCAAATGAATGAATTTGATATCTGGGGGTGTCACAGTGGTGCTAACAGAGCAAAAAACAAACTGCTGGAGGAGCTCAGCATGTCAAGAAATATCTGTGGAATGGGAAGGTATTATCAACGTTTTGGGTCAAGACCCTGCATCAGGATTATGGGTGGAGAGGGAAGATCGCCAGCATAAAGAGAAGGGGCTGTGGTGAGACAGGGGCCTCAGTGAGACTGGGGCCAGGTGGGTAATAGGTGGACTGACGAAGGGTGAAGGTTGACAGGCAGAATGAGCCAGGTGGGGGAGGAGTGGAGTTGGAAAACAGAGGCAGATGGGTTCAGGTAGGGGAAGGGGTCGATGAAGGTGGAGACAGAGATTGGAGGATGACAAATGGGGACACAAAGGCTACAAGTGCTGGAATCTGATAAGTAAGGAGGATGAAAGTGGAAACCATTAAGGGAGAGATGCCTCCAGCAGTTTGATGCTAGTAGAGCTGTGGCCTCACAGATCCGGTGACCCAGTTTCAATCCTGGCTTCTGATGCTGTCTGTATGTATGGAGTTTGCACGTGTAGGATTGTGTAGGATTCTCCTGGGTGCTCCTGTTTCCTTCCACATTCCAAAGACATGCAGTTTGGCAAATTAATTGGCCACTCTAAGTTGTTCCCATTATTGGGGTAGTAGAAGAATATAGGGGAAATTGATGACAATGTGGAGAAAATAGGGAAATAAAACAGAGAAAAAATGAGTCAGGAATTATTCTGAGAGTCAGTATAGAATGAATGAGCTGAAATAGCCTTCCTTTATGTGGTAAAAAAAACTTGAAAATATTCCTATATAAGCCCCTCTTAGTGTAAAACTAGAAGGCAGATGCAAAATGCACCTGAACCCCCTCTTCAATGATTCATTTCTGCATCGCTATGCCCATTGGTGACTCCAGCAACAAAGTAGACAATCAGATGCACTGATACTTGACTTCTGGCAAATCTCAGAAGTCAAGTATCAATGCAGAAGTCAGAGGATCACTGAGGCTGATGGCCACCAGTTTCTTTCAGTCATCAGTTAATATGATTCAGACTACTGAGTTACAATTTTAGTTATCAATAAAATTTATAATAATGAAAAATGCCAATTCTTCAATGAACTAATGAATCAATAGCAATAGAAGAATGTAATTGTGCGTAATCTTTCTAAAATATTTCCTTGATGCATTTAAGAGTGCTAACCTGGTGATTGAAAATGGAATTATCATCAAAGTAAGTATTTTCATCCCTCATTTGCAAATAATCTCATGTAAATTCCCTGATAGTTTATATTCAACTATGTATTTATTTAATTGCGCGTCTAAATCTTAAAGCAATATAAAAGATCTGCATAGAAAACACAAAGTTAAATAATTCACAACCAAAACACAACAAACCTTTCTCCAATTCCACTGGGAACATAAATTCTAACCCCCCCCCCCCGATGGAGAAGTAAAACGATGTCATGAATTGGTAATAGAGTCTTTGACAATCTAACCTCCACATAATTAAAACAATAATACTTATGGCAGCAACTAACAATTGCACATCACTTGCCATGGAGAAAAATGTTGCACGTCATTCTGCTGGAGAAAGAGATGACAATGAACAAGAAGTTAAGGAATTTGGAAAGAGACTGAAAGCAGATAAACAGAAAGAAGGAAGAAAATCAAACAAATGCAGATGCTGGAAATCTGAAATAAAAACAGAAAATTAGTCATATAGCATGGAAAAAGATCATTCAGCCCACTGATTCCATGCTGGCCATCAAGCACCCATTTACAGTAATTGTACATTATTCTCCCCACATACCCATCAACTCCCCCCAGATTCAACTGCTCACCTACACACTAAAAGCAATTTACACTTACCAAGTAACCCACCAATCCACACATTTTTGGGATGTGGGAGGAAACTGGTTTGACCTGCTGAGTATTTCCATCATTTTTTGTTTATATTTTAGGCAGCAAGTAACAGTGGTATTGCGAGTGAATACCAGAATGCACATAAAATACACATCAGTGGTGAAATACAAAGAGCTGGGTTTAAGAAACAATCTCAAATGAAAGGAATAAAGGATGGATTTTAAAGATTTCCTAAAATTTGATAAAGCTTGAAAATGAAAATAGAAGTCTTGAAATTGACTCAATTAATGTCTCAAAAGGAACAATTGGAGTGTTGAGGATTGGACCACAAGGGACATTCAATTCCTTGGAACGGAGTGGGATAGAAGTGAAGATTTCAGGGCCAGTTGAAATCCATTAATTCAGCACAGACTTTCTTGATCTGATTGGCTCAGTTACTGTAGTATCACTTACCTACCGCTGAACCATTTTTAATAAAAATGTCTAACCCTAACAAAAATTGGGCCACACAAGTGTGTAGAAAAACAAGTCATGTTGCAACATATTAGTTAAAATCCATATTGGAATTAGGCTTAATTGTAGTGGTGGTATTAAGAATCTCAGAGCTTGGGAAACAGCAAACCAGCTGGTCACAATTCATTAAAATAGTGCACAGATGGAGGTCTTCTGGCACTGAGCCTATACTGTTGTTTGTTCTTCAGCTGAAGCTGTCTACACTTAATCCCATTTTTCTGTTCTTTCTTCAAATCCTTTTATGTTCTTCCTTTCCAAATACTTACTCAATTTTCTTTTAAATGATATTATAGTTTCTGCCTTAGCTACTTGTGACAAAGTGGCCCCATTAAGCAAAACTGTTTTCATTTCCATTTTCATCCCTCTATTATAATTCTAATCTTTACTCAATGTTCAACTCACTAGCCAGTAAATTACAGACTAATTTTGATCAATGTAGTCTCCAATAAGTAACTGGTTACTACAATTAATCCTTGGGGATCTTTGAAGGTTTAAGACTAACAGTAATGCCTCTTTGCTGCCAGAATAGGACTTTTCTAAAAGGCACAAAGTGGGTGGTAAAATTATCAACAGCCTGAAATTTCTGCCCACAATTTCTTTTTTCCCCTAAGTGCAATACATCAAATTACAATAGGCACCATTTAGCCATGAAATGTATAATTCCATTATTCAAGGTCATGATCAATTAGTTAAATTACATAATTGGTATTAGAGGGAGTCTTTAATTAACCACTGGAAATTAACATTCTCAGTCCATGAATATTGCAGTTAAGCATGACAAAGTAATGTCTTGCTAATATATGTTGAGATTTTTATTGTTTACATGTAGTTAGCTAGTATATCATGAAACTTCTTTGTGAGCACATCCTTTCTGCTATGTTTCCAATGTCCAACAATGCTAATATCTTGCAACTAACTGTCTGAGGAATTAAACAGCTTCAAAAATTTGGAGCTATCGGCACATAGAAAATGCTATGATATTTTCTTCCTTCAAGTAAGGATTTTTTTTAAAGCGAAGGCCATGTGAGCTTTTTTGACCACTGTACATGAAAGTATATAATATTTGGTGCAAGATGTGAAATGTGGAAAAGTAAGGGTCATCATCATGTCAAGAATAGGAAGTGACTTGTTAACAGGGAAAGAAGGAAATATAATGCAGCGATCAGGGTAGTGAGAAAGTGAGCATGAAGGGAAGTTAGGTAGGGTATGTTGTGAGTAATGTAGTATTTGGTTGTGTGAGTGTTAGGGGAGTATAATTGAGGTGAGCAGTAAGCCTCTTACCTCAACAACTCTGCTGAGGTCATTGAACTCATTTTGTCATTAAGTAGATTTTGATTCAGCCGTGTCCTGAGAGTTAGGTTTCATGTATTAATTTAGACAGCATCCTCTTCCCATTGCCAGTGGAGATGCTTCATGGAGGAATTTATAACCGCCCTGCTGGAACAAACCATCCTTCCTCCTTCCTAATGCTACAACAGAGAACGTGGATGCTATCTTGCCAACCAGCAAATATTTTGTATCTATCAGACTATTTATTCTGTCTGCCTCCAGCATTTGTTTCCTCTTTAAGAGGTGCTGGCTGCCCTTAAGTAGCATAGATGTCAAATTTCTCATCTTCTGAAACAGACAAGCTCAACCCAACACATTGCAGACACAAGAGATTCTGGAGATGCTGGAATCTGGAGCAAAACACACAAAGTGCTGGAGGAACTCAGCAGGTCAGGCAACATCTATGGAGAGAAATAAACAGTTGACATTTTGGGTTGAGTCCCTTCATCAGGACTGGAAAGGAAGAAGGCAGAAGCCAAAATAAGAAGGTGGGG
>JARFYF010000001.1:118289243-118302091 GCA_030265395.1 Rhina ancylostomus
TAGTTCACAAAATGTTGGTGTAGCAAGGAACTATTCCCAAAAATAATTGGAGATCAGTCATGTTTTTACAATTCTGGCTCTGCAGATGACTTCCACTTTCTCTTTCATTGGGTGCAGCCTGTTTTCATTGACTCGCAGACCTAAATATATCACTTACTGCTTGCACAAAGGCATAGCTGTTAATTTAAGTTTAAGACTTCTGATTACTTCCTCAAACATTTTGTACCCCCTGCAGTGTCTTATCCATAGTGACCTGAAATAGTTTTCATGGTCATTTTACTTCCTTAGGATAAATTGATATGTAAGTACAACTGCTTTTATGTGATGGTTTTCAGATTCTGTTGACATCTTTATCTCCATTAAGCTGAGTTCTGGTGTGAGATAAGTTTAATTTAGTGAAGACCTTCACCCCTGAGACTTGGGTGAAGGGCATTTTGCATCATTCACTGTTTTAATAAGTCATTTTATAATCTCCTCAGATCTGTAAAATCTTATCTGTCCTAGATACCACAATGATGAGCATCTCCAATTATTTACTAACACTTTCACTCCAGTTTGTTTTGCTCTTCTACATGAGGTTTCAGTGCATGAGATATGGGCTCAAGTTTATAAAAATTGGATTGATGCATGTATGATCTTGCTGCGTATTAGTTTCTATTTATGAATCTTTAAATGCATCCTTACTTTGTTCTAGAAGCATATTTAAATGTGATTCAGCCAGTCACATTAGATACATTTTTCTAAACCTCTCTGTGAATTTCACCTTGTTTCTGATTTCTTTACGACATATGCCATTTGGCCCTCAAGTCTGCCGGTTCACAGAGCAATTCCATTCCCTCACTAAGTTTCTCTATAACATAGAATTATAGAGACTCTGTGATAGTAACTTATTCTTCCAACATTTCAATCAACTATCCTCAGATTCTACCATTTACCTTTATACTAGGAGCAATTTAGCATGGTTGATTAACCTACTAGTGGCACATCTTTGGGATGTGGGAGAAAACCATGTGATCACAGGGAGAACTCCGCATAGGCAGAGGAGACATCAGGGTTGAATCTGGGTCACTGGCACCATGAAGCAAAAGCTGCCCCAAAGAAGCCCAGTCAGAGTTGGTTTGTTGTCATATTAGCCCCTATAATCTGTGGCCTTGTCATTTTGGAGGACTACATTTTTCTATTTCTCCTAGTATTCGCAAGGCCTTGCCAGAGTATGTTCTTACCTTTAATGTGCTTTTTGCTAATAGCACCTTCCTAAATTTCTGGCCAAATGTATCCCTTCCTTTTGATGGAGTAGTCAGTGGTTGTGTCAACATTCATGTCAATGTCTTGATTATTAATATTTAATTTAGAATCACCATTTTTCTTCACTACAAGTGGTATACGTGCTATTTATCACCATCTTCTCACGTCGCTCATCTTTCTCAATGTTATAAACCATCCTTCTGTGGTCTTCCACTGTAATTATTTCCCATCCATTTGGACACTATTTGACTGCCATTACTTTGGGTTCCTAAATTCTGTTTAGTCCTGCATAGAAGCTGTTTGCCTTTGTCTTCTACATTTAAAACATCTTGCTGCTCTGAAGGAACATACTTCAGCTGAATGATTCAAACTGCAACAATAACAGGCTGTCTTGCCAGATCTGCTTTTTGCTACACTCATGTGACCCTGACTCAATCAGGAATTCGTGCCATTGCTTCTGCTTTTGGTCTGGTTATTGCATTTACACTAGCACTCTTTGCAAAAGGGATTCCTCGCCTTTTTAGAGGCCATTTCCATACATAGAGCTTTTTTGCGTGTATGTTTGATCAGTATTTCTGCTAACTTGAACAAGATGAGCTCATCATTTAGCCCATACACAAATCTATTTCACAACATGCCATTCAAAAACACACCAAAGGTGCAATACATTTATTTTTACACCAACTATGTAATTGCTAATCAATTAACTTGGCTCAAAGTTATATTGCTCCAGTGAGCAGCACAATGGCACAGCTAGTAGAGCTGCTGCCTTACAGCTCAGCAACCTAGGTTCAATTCTGTCCTCCAATGCTGATTATATGGAGTTTGCACATTCTCCCTGCAACTACATGGGCTTCCTCTGGGTGCTCTGATTCCCTTCCATATCCCAAAGATGTGCAGGTTAGTTGGTTAATTGGACACTATGAATTGCCCCTAATGTGTAGGTGAATGGTAGAATCTTGGGGAGAGCCATGGAGTGGTTGATGGGAATGTGTGGAGAATTAAGAGAGGTGAGTGTACAATTAGTGAAAATGGGTGCTTAATGATCATTACATTACAGACTAGTGGGCCAAAATGCCTGTTTCCATACTATGTAACTCTCTTACTCCACGATCTCTGACAGTGCTGGGTTAAAATAGGTTTGCAGGTTTCCTGTTACCTTGTTAAATGGGTCATTGACCATCTGCCAATGTTCTATTAGAATCGGGCACTATTTCTACCAATGAGAGTGGCTTCTTGTGTTCGCATATGGTATCACTCCAAGCATTTTCATCCTTGCCCTTTAACCATGTTATTTGCTCTAAACCACATCCATCCATTTGAAATGCAAGTGGAAGGACTGCTGCACTTTGTCATTACTACCAAGATTTCCAATTTAACCAGCCTCAGACCTCACTGCTATCTTATACAGTTTCCCATTTTGACAGTTACTGGGCTTGCCTTTTTGCTTGCAACAAATTTGAGAGGCATTATCTCTGTTACCTCGTTCTTGAGACTTGCTGTGATTAATCCTGTGCTTTTCACACCCACCTGTCAATATAGTTGTGTAATTGATGGCTGTCACTTTGAATGGCTGTGATTCTTTGCCATCCCATCACCTTTGAGAGTATAAAGTATGTGTTCAGTGAGTCCTTAACAGTTAATGAAGTTCATTGCAGAGTGTACACCACATGAGACCTGAGGAGCTCAAATAAGATGTGTGTAGTTTTTTTCAATGGCTCTTCATAGAAATCTCTGGAACTTTCCATGTACATTGTAGCCCAGGGTATAATTGGTTGTGCAAGGTAATCCTTCAATATGTGACAGCCTTAAGCAACAATTGTTCATAGCCAATTTTATAAATATTCTAATTAGAAACAAGACTAAGCTACTCAGCCTCTCCTGTGTGCTCCACTATGTAATTCAGTCATGCATATAAACATCATTTTTATGTGTTTCCAATTAAAATAACATTTTTAGAAATTCAATGTTTTTACCATATTTTGTATGAGAAAAACTACTCCCTAATTTCACTCCCATATGGCATGGCTCTCATCTTAATATGTTTCTTTAATTTCATTTCTAGGGAAATATAAAGGCAATGTTCTGTATCAATTCTATCAATTCATTTCAGCATTCTTCACTTTTAAGGAAATAGTACAGCAGTACTTCATATGGGATCTGACTGAGGCTCAAAACAATGGAAGCATAACTTCATATTCCAGTTCTCCTGAAATTTTTGTGCATGCCAAAATACTATAAATGAACTGTATGTCTTTTTAGAAGCACCTAGATGAGTCACCTTGGTATAGAAGGCTGGAAGATGGGATTAATTTGGATGGGAGCCCATTGGTTGCTGTGGACATGGTGGGGGGGGGGTGGTTTGAGTGGCCTGTTTCCATGCTGTTTGACTATGAATCTGTGTCTCCAGAATTGCCCTGTAAAGTAATAAATAACTCTGCAAACTAATTAAGCTGCAGAATTGTGCAACTTGCTGAGTTGGCCCCTATGGGGTCAAATCACCATATTTTTTCCTCCTACTTTCAATAACATTTGGGTTACTTTTGCAAGTGATTTTCTTTTTCACCACACTGCCAAATAAGTTGACTTTAAACTTTAGATTAAACTTTCATAACCTCACTTGATGTCACACTTGGGGAGCTGAAATCCTAGAAGCAGAGGCAGAGTTGATTGGAGCAGAGAATTTTCTCTAATTATAGACTGGGGACATAGAAGATTCAAAACTGAATGGCATAGCACCACCAGTGGTAGCAGGGTGAAATTACAGCATGACAAATTGCAGTAGCTTTCACCATATTAAAGATGTTCTGGGAAAAGTGATAGATTAAGCCTTGATTCCCTCCATGAAATAAAGGACAGAATCAATGTATTCACGTGAACTTTATCAGTGTGAAATTTGCTATGAGAATAGTATTGAGGCGGTTTGTCCTCTATTATGATGGAGGAAGTCTGACAGCAAATTCTGAAGTACACATGTGCAGCTGAAAAGAGAAATATAAAAATTGTTGTCAAATATTCCCTGCCCTCCCACAGGATGTGCTGTTGCAGCCTTTTCTGATGTAATCAGAAATTTCATGATTGAGCTTTGAGAATAAAACTATGCATTAATATAGCCCCTTTCATGTGGACTTAATGATGTCTCAAAGCACTGTAGAGGCAGTAATATACTTTTGAAGTGTAGTCAAAAGTTGTAATGAGGGAAGCACAGGTGCCAATTTGTACACAGTTTTTGCTAAGAGCAATTTAGTGATAGCCTGATGATCTCTTTGGCCTGCTCTTCCCTTCTGAAATTGTAGGATCTTTGTCCACTTGGGATGTTGACAGAGCCTAGAAGACACCTCTGACTATGGAGAACTCCCTTAGTAATGCAAAATGTATCAATCTAGATTCTTGTGATCAAGCCTCTGGAGTGGGACTTCAACCTATAACTGTCCAACTTAGAGGAAAAGGTGCTACAAATCAAGCTAGAGCTGGCTGGTGTGGACTATTCTATGATAAACTTATCTCTCCCTTCATTGCATTCACTCCCTTCTCTATCCTGATCCATTGCTTTTCTGTTCTTCCTGTTGCCCATTAAATTCAGCACGTATTAAAACGCACCAGACAATACCTTTACCTAACAACTATATTAATCATAATGTGTTCAAATAACTCAAAGATTCATTACATAATTTTTAAAAATTACTTAACTCTTTAGTTTCAAAACTCTGTTAGTTATACAACTCTTTAGTTTACAACTTCCAAAACCTATTTCTTGTATTCAAATATTACCCACTCACGATGAACCTGGTAGGGGATCGACCTGATGAGTTCTTCTGATCCCCTGGCTCAGGGTGTTTGTCTTCAGTGGCTGAAGTCATTGCAATTGGTTATCTCATAAGGCACCCTTTTAGACATCTCTTTCTGTACCTTAGACGTTGCTTAGATGCTTGTTGCCAGTTTTACAGTAATATCCAGGCCTTAGCCACACATGTATGTTTTTCTTTAACCCCCGCAAATTCCTGCTGGTGCCATTCTGCAATTATCTCAACCATTGGTTCCTTAATTATCAGAGATTGCATGCTTTTGCAATTTATCAGATTGTCCCTTTCACAAGATGTCATTTACCAAAACACCCACATTTGCTTGTTCTGTTTTCTGGATGGTTCATAGTGGGATAGTTCAGTGGGATGTAAAGTTATCTCAGCTATGTTCTCACTTTGATATCAACTAGGTGTTGGTCACATGACCTTCCTTCACTGTGCTTCTCTTTGTATTTCCCAGTATCTCACTTTCTAGTCAGCAGATCATAATCCAGAGTCTGATAGGATACTTGGCATCTCTCTGGCTCCTATATTCCCCCCTCTTTACTACTGCTCCTATCCAATTTCTCCATCGTCCTCCCCTTTATTTTCCTGCCACCTCTCCCATATATTTCTGCCAGATCTCCTGTCCATTATCTTCCCCTTTCCTCCTTGTGCTTCCTTTCTATCATCCTTTCTCCCTCACCCTTCACATTTCCAGAATCCTGTCCCAAATCTTCACTCTTGCCAAGTTTACCATAACAGTATTAGTCATTATAGATGAACCTCATCTGCACTCCAGCCTTGCTACACTTGGCTTTCAATTCAACTCCTCTTCATGCTAGTTGTGCCACTTACTATACATGACCTACCTCCCCAACCAGGTGAGTGACTTTTCACTGCCTCATTGTATTTTTTAGCACTGCTCTATTTTTCAACTCAATCAGCCTTTAATTATGGTCTGCTTTCCCCCTCATTTCCAGCCTCTGACTTGTTCCACCTTCTCCCCAGCTCTTAACCACTCTCTTCTTTCCCTACTTTCCAATGTTGCTTTGACCTACCTCCTAATCGCAAATCATTAGAAAACTGCGAGGTCCTATATCTCTTTAAACATGCTGTGGAAAGTATTTACAAAAAAATAAACAAGGTCATGGAAATTACCAAAGAGTTAACATTGCCAATCCATGCTAAATTAGCTAATGAAGCCTCAGTCATTTCTGCTCCTTATGACTCAGATTATGTATAAATTCACTAACCAGTTGCAGAGGTTTGTAATAGGAAAATGTTTTTTTAAAAAACCTTAATGGAAAATTTCTGAAAGAAGAAAACACTTCAAAAGATTTTTAATTCAATTTTTGGGATGTGGACATCACTGGAAAGGCCTGTTTTATCTGGCACACTTAATTGTCCATGAGAGAGTAATGGTAAGCCAAGTTCTTGAACCTCTCCAGAAGTACTCTCCCTGAGATAGTGTTCCAATCTTAAAAACGATGTGCACAGATAAAAAGAAAAATATTGAAATTTCTTGCTAATAGCCACTATGAATTAAAATATGTATACTCTGCATATTCACATAATAAAATAAGTGGTTAAAAATATAAAATTACCAAACTAAAATTTTAAATAGATTTATTTCCCTACAATAGTTCTACTTTGTCACATTTATACTTACTCCCATCGGTCACTGCAAAATTGATTTTGTCCTTCATAAAGACAGAAAAAGTGAGATTTTGCTGTCAAAATTCTTCAACTTGCTTCTTGGCATGTTTTGAATTATCACCATTGCCTAACAGTTAAAGGTTCAAATATATTTGCCAGTCTCCTAATTCAGAAAGCTGGATATATTTCCTCCCTGTCTACCCTCAACAAAAAAAATATCCTTAATGACATCAGCTTTTTTCTCAAAACTCCTCAAAGGGATTCCTATTTTCATCATCTCTTGTAATTGTTACTTACCATTGGACATATTGTTATCATTTAATCTTTTCTGCACATCATTTGCGAATCCCATCACAAGCCTTCCCCTTCATTTCTTTCACCCCTACTCCTTTTCCTGCTGTTGTACATGCTCAATATCTTAGTTATGTTATTTTATCTGTATGTCCTGGTGAGAAATCATTTGACCAGGAACATTAACTCTATTTCTCTCTCTGAACATGTTCTATGACCTGCTGACTATTTCCACTATTTTGTGTTTATATTTCAAATTTCCAGCATCAGCAATATTTTGCTTTCAGTTCTGGTCATAAACTGAAATCTTAATTCTGTTTCTCCCTACACAAAACTACCTGTCCTTTGTGCTATATTACAGTATTAGCATATCAGTGATAAAATCTGTATTATTTCCCTTTGTTCACGAGATAAGTGACCCAATTTCTTGAACTTCTTACCATGGGTAGGGAGTCCCAGGATTTAGTTGCAGCGGTGACTACAAAACTGTGATACAGTTCCATGTGTGAATGATATGTTACTTGAAAGGGAACCTACATGTGGTGATATTTCCATGTGTCTGCTGCCCTTGTCCTTTGAGATGGTAGATGCTGCAGATTTGGGAGGGGCAGTGAATATTTTCAGCATTGTTTTATACATTAGATTCTCATTACATGGCATATTAGAAAGTAAAATTCACGCCTTGATGATAAAGCCTATTCTAAACCATAGCAGATGGAAAGTATATTTAATACTTGTATTTAAGAAAATAAATATTTTTAACTGTAAAATTGTACTTCCTGTCACTTGCCATGAAAGGTTCATGCATGGACTCATTTCCTTAATGCTTTGACTTTCAGGTAAATATAACTATTTGTGGTTTGGTTTCTGTACAGTGGTCTAGCCAATGTGCAAGTATGATTTATGTCCTGGCTGGCAAAAAATTGTTGAAATACAATCTCACATTGAAACAGCTGATTTGTGTCCAAGGGATCTGAGAAGGAAATCACTGTACTCCACTCATTGCTGTTTGTTTTTCACTGCCAGTCCTGACTGCAATGGGAGTTTCTGGCCTTAATTCTGAAAATTCCCACTTGCCATATGGAGCCTGATTCCAGAACAGCAGTAGTAAACAGCATGTCAAGTATGCAGATATGTACTCCTGTGATCTAGAAGTAATAGGCAAAAGGCAACAATCATTCTGTGAACAAAGGTGAATTTAGAAAGGATAGTCAATGTAAAGAGATGGTTTGAACACAAGTGCATTTTAAGATAATTATTGGCCTTAAAAAAAAAAGTAGGGCTCATTAGGAACAACAGGGGCAATCTGTCTGTGCAGCCAGACAGTATAGGCAAAGTCCTAAATACTTTCATCGGTATTCACAAAGAAAACAGACTTTGTGACTGGAGAATTTTATGAAAGGGTAAGGAGAAATTCTAGTGAAGGTTTTCATAAATAGAGGTACATGACCCCACCCCCTGCGAGATGAGGGGCTGGTTGTTGCATTCCTAGAAAATGGGCAGTCTTGCTTTCCATAACATGAAGCCGCATCACCTATGCATGTGTCAAGAAACGTGAGTTGGAAAAAAAATCTTGTTTATTTACTTTTCCCACAAATTCCATGAGAGAATTTTATTCTGTATCTCAAATTTTTAGGTAGTGATTTGTGAATTCTCTAAGGATGAATTTTCATGATCCAAATAGCCGTAACCTGGGAGTTGCCTGCACCTGATGCCTTGGCAGGCATAATACCAAGAACCAGATGGGATTACTCACAGGCTGCTGCAGAAGGCAAGGGTAGAGATTACTGGGGCTCTGGCTGAGATTTTTAAATCTTCTCTGGACATAGGTGAGGTGGCTGAAGGACAGCAAAGGTGGTCTTTTTTAGTGAAAGGCAGCAGGGAAAAGCTTGGTAACTATAGATCTGTGAACTCAACATCAAAGTAAGGGAAGATACTGGAAAAGTTTGAAGGACAGGATTAATTATCATTTAGAAAGGCAGGGACTTTATCAGAGATAGCCTGCATGGCTTTGTCAAGGAGAGATCTTGTCTGACCAATTTGATTGAATTCTTTGAAGAGTTAACAACAAAATTTTTCACTGAGGGCTGGGCAGTAGATGTGATTTACATCAGTTTTAGTAAAGTTTTAGACAAAGTCCCACATGGGAAGTTAGGTCCTATGGAATCCAGGGCAAGTTGGCAAACTGGTTCCAAAAGTAGCTTGCCAAAGGAGACAGGGTGATGATAAAGAGCTGTTTTTATTTACAGTTGATTTACCTGTGACTAGTGGTGTTCCACAAGGATAGTAGCTGGGACCCTTGTTATTTGTAATATACATGAATGACTTGGATGTGGATGTGGGAGGCAAGATCAGTAAGTCCATGGATGACACAAAGCTTGGAGTTGATAGTATGGAAGGTAATCTTAGCTACAAAGAGATATCAATGTTTTGGTGAAATGACTCAATGGCAGATGGAGTTTAATCTAAACAAATGAGGTGATACAGCACTACTGATGCTAGGACATACACCATGAATGAGAGGATAGAGGAACAGAAGGACCTTGGGGTACCACTACATACCTTGAAAGTGGCAACCCAAGCAGACAACGTGGTTAGGAAGACATTTGAGATGCTAGCCTTCATTAATCAGGGCAGTGAATACAGAAGTAAGGAGGTTGTGCACCAACTTTATGAAACCTTCATTAAGATGTCAGCTAAGTTACTGAGTGCAGTTCTGGTCACCAAGGTATAAGAAGAATTAATGGTAAAGGAGAAGAGGTTCAGAAGGGATAAGAGGGGAACCTTCTTTACCTAGAGAGTAATAAGTACCTGGAATGCACTGCCTGACAGAATAGTTGAAGCTGGGTTGCTGACAGTATTTAAGAGGTGTCTGCATGAACAATTAAATAACTTAGACAGAGGACTATGGATGAAGTGCTGGTTGATGGGATTAATACAAAAAGGTACCCACTAGTCAACATGAATGAGTTGAGCCGAATGGCCTGTTTCCATGCTGTACAATTCAATGATTCTTTTCGGTCAGATTTTGCAATTAATGTTGAGTTCTCATCAACAACATCTTGGGTAGGGGTGAGTAGGAAGAGAAATGTGGAGATAGTCACCATTGCCCAAAACATAACAGGCCCATCCACATAAATACTGAAGCCACAAGAGAAGGATTGAATTTCAATCTGCTTTGGTAAATATCTTACCTCCTTACTCCCCAATTCCTCCTCCCCCAGCATCCAAAAGGTACAAGTCAGGAATGTGATGGAGTACTTCTCTTCCCTGGATGAGTGCAGATGCAGGAATGCTCAAGAAATTCAATACCATCTGGGACAAAGCAGCTATTTGATTAGTACTCCCCCTGACCACCATAAACATTAACTATCTCCGCTTTTGGTGCACCACAGCTGCAGATAAAATGTACAGCATTTTCTGACGTTTCCTAAACCCTGATCTTTACCATCCACAAAAACAAAGGCAGTAGGTACTTGAGAACACCACCAACTGCATGTTCTCCTCCAACACACACTCACTATCCTGACCTGCTGTTCTTTCACTGTTTCACCTGCAGTAGCCCTATGGAACTGCCTTCAGTGGAAAGACTACAGCATTTAAAACTAATGTGGATCACACAAGCTACTTTAAGGCACACAGGAATGGGCAACAAATGTACAAATTTGTCCATCCTTTGGAACCTATCCTCTGTCATACACTGTGATTATCTGGAACTCACTGCCTTGTACAGTGAGGTTTATTTGGAAAGCTAACAAAATTAAACACTATTTCCTGAACCAATATTATTGATATATTATTACGCCACGATACAACAAACTTGTACTGAAGAATTTGATGTGCACAGCTCCTTCATCCCAAAAAGATAATGTAGATTTAAATCACCAAACTTGCCTGAGCCTCTTGCAGCTTTTTCCTTCCATGTGGAGTCCAGCATTGGCGAGCAGCCTGCTGCTCATCAGTGAATCATTTGAAGACTTTAACTTTGGGCATTCTTATATTCACAAATATATGTGTAGAAATCCCCATTAAAAGGTTTTTCCCTTTGGAAGTGCAAGGAGAATGCAGACAGCATTTGGATAATATGTGTCAAATAATAATACATCAGCTGTCCTCACAGAGCACCAGCCGCAGTTACATCAAAAAAGGAAGTCTTATTTTCAAGAGTTTTTTTACTGCAAAGCACCTCATCTTGACTCTCTGAAAATGGAATCAAAGTGAAACTCAATGACATACCTCACCTTAGTTGTTAGCTTTTTGGCTGAGAGCAAAATGGCAAAAATTATTAGCTAGTGTTTGTTGTGAGAAATTTCAATAGGCACCATTTTTCACATTCTTGATAATGTAAGAACTGCCAAAGGGAACAGGATATAGTTATAACATTAACCTTCTGGACATCTTGTAACATTTATTGACAAAATGAAAAAAACAAAACTTCTTATTCTGTAATGCTTTAAACATAACCTAGACTTAAAATTTGAAATATAAAGTACAAATTGTTAATTTACTTATTCCAGCTACATTTGAATGCAGGCTGAGCAAAAGTAAACTAATTGCTAAGTAAATATAATTGTCCATATTCCACATAAAATAGCTCCTCATCTTTTTACCTTTCCTTTGGGGGGGAAAAAAATCCTTGGGTACTTAAAATATTCATCAACTATCATTCCAAAATTCAAAACAATTTTATTCTTATGATGCAATGGATCGCCATCGGATTGCAGTCTCAGAACCTGTTCTTCAAGCAATAATTAGTGTGTTTAATAAACAAAACATGTTCCAATCTAATGATAGCGGGATGTAGCAGATCTGATGGATATGGAAAACAAATAAAATTGCAGATGTTAGGATCCGAAACAAAAACAAAAATGTTGGAAGCAATCAGCTGGTCAAGGAGCATCTGTGGAAAGAGAAACTAGTTAACATTTCATGTCAACAACCCTTCATCAGAACTGAGAAAGAGAAAAAGCAAGTCAGTCTAAGTAACAGAAAAGCTGGGGCTCTCCTAACTTAACACTGGGCAAAAGAAAGTAAGAAATTAAAGAAAGGCATTCAAAATTTCCACCATTCTAACCACATAAAGGAAGCAAGTGAAGATCATAATAAAGAGCAAATGTTTAATGAATATTTAATGAAAAGGGGGCTGACATAGAAGTAGAACCACTAATAGTTGTCAGGAAAATGAATGCCTGATATATGACATTTGAGCTTGACACTGGTCCAATGTTACACTGATGAACCAGATTGAATATGCAACTGAACTTAAAAAGGAACAACTAAATTTCAAAGCCTACACAGATGAAAGCATTGCACCTGAAAGCATATCTGCATCATTGAATTATTATAATAAATTCTTGTAAAATCTCGCATTGCTATTAACTCCATTGCACTAAATGCTGTAAAAGGGCGAACTGAAGCTCAAGAGAAGACTATTGTGCATTCCAGAGAGCTGTTACAGTCTCCTCATGTGCTCATCCAATACTCAATGACATAGAACTCATCATGTCCCTTAACACATCACCATGCATTGTTGGTGCTGTGTTGCCCTACTGAATGGAAGATGGATCTGAAACACCATTGGGTTTGGGTCCCAAATGCTGACAACTGCAGAGAAAAAATAATCTCAACTGGATGAAGAGGGATTAGTGGTTTTGCTTCATGTGCAGTGGTTCCCTAAATTGATTTATAGATGTCACTTCACCACAAATCAAAAACTCCTGATTTCCAGTACCAGTACCTCAAATGGTGGTATCACAAGTTCAAAGAAAAGCTTTGATCTTGAGAGCATTATGAATATCCTATTATTTTCAAAGCAGGAAATGCAGATGCTCTCAGTCATCTTTCTGCACAAGTGACAAATGCAGATGAGGG
>JARFYF010000001.1:118468705-118481644 GCA_030265395.1 Rhina ancylostomus
AGCTGGGCATCTTAGTCAGCATGGACTAGTTGGGCTGACGGGCCTGTTTCCATTCTGTATTACTCCATAACTCTAGGGGTGATTGGGTGAAAACCTGGCTAATGGTACCTAATGTGGGGAAGTGGAATCAAAAGGCGGATTATTATCTAATTGGGGAGAGACTGAAAATTGGTGAAGTTCAGAGGGATCTAGTGCATAAATCACAAAAGGTTTGCAAGCTTGTCTAGCAAGTAGTTAATTAAGCGTGTTGGCTTTTATTACAAAGGGTTAGAGTTAATCTTTGGACTTCTTTACCCTAAAGGGCTGTAGAGATTTTTGACTATGAAAGAAATAGTGGGATTTGGATCTAGTGCAGAAAAGTGGTGCTCAAATAGAAGTTTGACCATGATCTGTCTGTAATGGACTTGGGTAGAATATCGAACTATCTGGCCACATAGAGCTTATGGGTATGATAGTCGGTGTAGCCTGTTGGCTGCAAGGAATGAATTACCAACAATCTGTGAAGAATAATATATTCTTTTCCCAAACTGCTTAAGATTTTCTTTTTATTTCAGTTATAAGCAGATTTTGATGGAACCTGATCCAGTACCACTCTACGCCTTGAAGTTGCTTGTCACCCTGACTGATTGCAGTCCAGTTTTCATAAGGTATGATATTTGTATTGAAATGAAAATGGAGCAAGAAATTCCCTGCTCATTTTTTGTAACCATCATTGCTAGATTTGTGAATGTTATCTGTTTGCTGTTTCGCTAGGAAGGTAGGACTCAAAATAGGCAATCAGCCCTCAGCATTGGAAGCTGAGGGTTGACCTGTTAGTATATAAAATTATGAGAAGCGTAGATAGGGTAGAGACACAAGGGACTGCAGATGCTGGAATCTGGAGCAAGATGCTGGAGGAAGTCAGTGGGATAGGAGGCATCTATGGAGAGAAATGGACAGTTGGCATTGTGGGTCAAGATCCTTCATTTGGGTAGGGTCTTTTTCCCGCGGTGGGGGGTATGTCAAACTCTAGGGGGCATAGCTTTAAGGTGACAGGAGGAAAGTTTATTTTTACACTAAGAGTAATAAGCGCCTGGAATGGGCTACCAGGGAAGGTGGTGAAAGCAGATAGGAATAGTGGCATTAAAGATGCATTTAGACAGAAACATGAACATGCAGGAAATGGAGGGATATGGATCACGCGCAGGCAAATAGGATTAGTTTAATTTGGCATCATGGTTGGCACAGATATGGTGGGCCAAAGGGCCTTTTCCTGAGCTATACTATGTTCTTTGTTCCAATTCCATCTCTGAAATACACCATCTTTAAGCTTTTTAAAAGATGCCCCTTAAAATATATCTCTATCTTCTGCATTGTCTCTTTGTGGTACAATCTAATAACATGGCCAACACTTCTTGAAAGCTTATTATATATGCAAATGGTTCTTTCTCGCTACTTTTAAAATGGAAAACAAACCTATGGCCCTCATTTTTACCCATGAGTGTAAAGTAAAAATAGACAAAACTTTTTAACTCAAGTTGAGCCTGTGAAATTCCTGGGGCCATCCAGTGGTATGTGTATTTTATATTCCTCTGTGATATTAAGGCAAGAGAAACTGAAGTCAAAGTTGGATTTTGCCTGAGTAATGATGAATCTTTTTGTCTATTTTGTCCAAAAATGTGAGATGTCCTAGCAGAGAAAGGGGGTATCTTTTTCAGAGCTGGATGTTATCTTGGCTGAACGTCACTGTAGAAGGCACATCTGTATTCATCTCATGGATTGAAAATGAAACATGTCTACTCCTGTCAGCCCTATATTCACACATTAACCTGAGTTTGTTTTGATGGAAAGTTAACAGTTACTGAGAAGAAAGGTGTCTAGACATAAAAGAGAAAAGTTCTCAAAGTTCAGTTCAGCAAGTCATCAGGTGAAATGTGAACAGAGGCTTTTGCAAAATGACCGTTGACTGAAGAGAAAATGTAGAGTGAATGTAGACAGAATTTACGAAATCCACATGTTCCACGATGGAACCCATACGACACCTTAATCTCTGATGATCTCTGCTGCTTTGTTCCGAAGTGTCTGCCACCCCAAAGGCATTCGATATGTGGCCATCCACAGAAACACCTGATTCCCACTACAGGTTAACGACAAAGTGGACTCCACTTGTTTGCTCCAAGAATCCATACATGGATTGTAGTGACAGAGACAGTATTGTTCTTCATCCATTGATACAGAGACCAGCAGTCAGTGTGTGTGTGTGTCTCTCTCTCTCTCTTTTCTTGACTAACTGAGCAAAACAGCCAGCACGTCGTTATAATCTTGTTGTCTTGATGACACCACACAAACACTATTACTCTACTGTCCAGGTGCCTTAAAGGGAAATTCACCAAATAGCAATCTGACTCGTAACAGCTTCCTCCTAAAAAAATTTTGATCTATAATAGCAAAATTTTTAAAGCATATACAGTTAGTAAAGCAATGTGTTATGATTATCATGCCACATGATTACAGAAAATCACACTAGTAAAGGTATATTCTTCCACTTAATGTCAGGAAGAAAAACCATTGCTGATTGTCTTCCATGTGACCTACCACATGGTTCACACTCCATCTTAACCGTTCTCAAACATGTTTAGAAATTTTAAAATTAATTGCTTCATTTGTTGTCTTTGTTGAGGTTGGAACTGTTCCAACTTTGTTTCAATGTCTAGCAACTCATTTTTGTTTACCAGCCTTGCTAATCCAATGCTCTGTCTCAACTGACCTTCTCCAGTCTCAACTTTACAGTTTTCAGTGTCAACATTAACAGCCACAGCTGCAACTTTCTCAAAACAAGGGTTCTCAATTTGGCAAGCCTTTCGCAGTCAGTTTTAAAATTTTTGAACATAATTCAACAAATTCAAATGCATCTCTTCATTAACCCATTGTTCCCTTAGCAATTCTAAAGGTCCTCTAACCTGATGTCCAAACACAAATTCAAAAGGATTGAACTCTAAAGATTCTTGCTCTGACTCTCTTACTGCAAACAAAAGTAAATAACTTCCTTCATCTCAATCCTTTGTCAGTGAGGCAACACAATCCATAATCACCTTCGAAAAGGGTTCACCTCACCAAGGGCAGGAATAGGCTGCAAAGGAGCCACAGGGGGACTTTGATTCGGTTTGCCCACCATCTCATCACTTGAGAGTGCTTTTTCTTTCAATTCAGTAAGCTCAGGGTCTTTAGTCTGCTCCACTATAACTTCTTCCTGGATAGAGACAAATCTTTATATTCAGACTCAATACAGGGATTTTGATCCTCAAGTGAAGACAGGAAAGTCTCTGACAAGATATCATAACTTACATCCTGTTTTAGGCTGTCACAGGGAACAAAATCAGGCTGCATAGGACTACCTGCCTTGGCTAATTCTTTAGCCCTAGCTCGAGTTCACTGCATAGGATGGATAAACATCTGAATCATTCTTGAACTCATCAATAATTTGTTTGGTTGTTACCTGTACCACAGGGACAACTTTTCCACCTGCAAGATCATTCCCTAATATCAAAGAAATCCCTTCCACTGGTAAACTAGGTTGTATCCCTATCTAAACAGGCCTTTCTACTAACTCTGACTTTAAAATTACCCAATGCAGAGATACAGACACAGTGTCACCTGTAATGCCTCTCACTAGATTTACCTCCCCAGTAGCAGTCTCCTCACCAAAATTTAAAACACTGTCCAACAAGATAGATTGGGAAGCTCCAGTATCTCTAAGAATTTTCACTGGCACTTGGGGTGACCCAACATTCAGTGAGACAAAACCCTCTGACACAAAAGAACGGAATTCCTCCCTAACCTCATCCAACATTTCAACATTTACCTCTGGCAAGGACTGACCTTTAACAACATGTCCTAAACCCTTTTGATTTTTGCGTTTAACTACTTGAAAACAAGCATTTGGCACAACCTCTTTTTCTTCAAGAGGGAACAACTAGCTATCACTTGACCAGGTTTCTTACAAGTATGTGCCACAGGTTTCTCCAGCACTGGCTTACAATCATCCACATAACTCTTTTGGAAAGTCTTAGTTTGCCCTCATTTAGATTTATGGGTTAAAGTATACTTGTCTGCCAACCTATCACTTTCTTGCAAAGTTTCCACCACCTCCTCATTTAGATATGTGGTTATTTCCACTGGGACACACTTAAAGTCCTCCACTAAAATCAATTCTCTCAATTTATCATAATCCCCATCTATATTTTTAGACATGCACCATCGTTCAAAACACATGCTTTTCATTAGCAAATTCCATG
This sequence comes from Rhina ancylostomus, assembly GCA_030265395.1. NCBI lineage: Eukaryota > Metazoa > Chordata > Chondrichthyes > Rhinopristiformes > Rhinidae > Rhina > Rhina ancylostomus. The sequence continues at coordinate 118,472,980 of JARFYF010000001.1, forward strand.
TACATCTGGTCTGCATACTTCTTCAGATCCCTAGATTTCTGTCTATAAACTTATGAATCACTAATTCATAAGCTGTAAGCACTGCTTGTTTTACATTTACATAATCAGCTGCCTCCTGAACAGATGAGGCAGAAGAAGCTTGTTGAGCTTTGCCTTTAATCACACTCTGTAACGTAAGAGCCCATCTGTCCCTTGGACACTCAGCAACTTTTTCAAAATGTTGGAAATACTGATCAACCTGATCTTCCTCAAATGGAGGGACCAGTTGAACCTCCTTACTGGCTATAAAACCATCATCAGAATCAGATCCCGAACTCCTTTGCTTCATTGCTAACTCATGCTGCCTCTGTCTCCCCTTATCCTCATCCTCCAGCTTCTTCAGTTCTGTCTGGGCATTTATCTTCCTTAGTTTGGCCTCTGCCTCTAATCTCTTTTGTTCCAACTCCTAGTTTTGTTTGTTCTGCCTCAGCCTCTAACTTCATCCACATTTGTTCCCGTTCAGTCTCTATCTTTGCTAGCTGCACCTGAGCATCAGAAATCTCTGGTTTACTCCCAGGAAACTTTTTAACACCTCCTCCCCAAACACCTTCAACTTCACGTAATGGCCAGCTATCTGTCTCTGAATATCTGCCTTTTTCATAAACTGCTTCACTGTTTCAAGACTTAGATTTGTTGAGCATTGCTGCAAAGCTGCCTTTCTCAACCTGGACAATCTCTCAGGGGTTGGTGTCTTCATAAATGTATCAATATCCATTGCTGCTGGTTTCCACACACACAAGCCAATCGAAAAGACTTTTATCAGGCCGACCAACAATCAGCCCAATTTGTGCAAACCCAGGCCTCTTGTACCAGTCTTGAGTTCGATTTCAAACCACCCTTGTCAATCTTGGGATCGATCCCAGGCAAGCCCCCAATTTTGTTATGTACCAGCAACAATAGAAACACAGAGTCATGTATAAGTGTTAGAAACTATTTTAATAACTAGTGATAATAAGAAAAGCAAAAACATTGGATGTTAAACATTAACCCCAAATCTAATAAGCTCAATGTTTGTGTGTGTGGCAAATTCCCAAACCCCAAGTCTAGGAATAATTCTTAAAGTTCAGTTCAGCAAGTCATCAGTTGAAACGTGAGCAAAACCTCCGCTGACTGAAGAGAAAATGTAGAGGGAAATGATGAAATTCACATGTTCCACGATGGAACCCATATGACTCCTCAGTCTTTGATTATCTCCACTGCTTTGTTCCAAAGTATCTGCCACGCTGAAGGCATTTGATATGTGGCCACCCACTGAAATACCTGTTTCCCACTACAGATTAATGACAAAATGGACTCCATTTGATTGTTCCAAAAAATCCATACACGGATTGTAGTGACAGACACAGCTATTGTTCTTCATCAAGCGATACAGAGACCAGCACTCAGTCAGTCTCGCTTTTGCTCTCTCTTTCTTCAACTCACTGAGCAAAATAGCCAGCATGTTGTTATCTTGCTGTCTTGATGACCACTCACACTCACACTCACACTCACACTCACACTCTCTCTCTCTCTCTACTGTCCAGGTGCCTTTAAGGGACATTTACCAAATAGCAACCTGACTCATAACACTTGGTTATATTATAAAAGTTGTGTAATCAATGGCTATATTTTATTTATATGTTTAACTTGTTTCAGAAGCATAGTCCTGTTGCATTTATTCTTACTCTAACTGTATCCTCTTGGCTGAAAACTTGATGGGTAATGTTGACCTGGTGCAAAATTATAGACTGGATCTGTTATCAATTGAACATTCAATTTTTACACTGATTTTTTTACAAAGATAATGTAGTTGGGTAAGAAGTAAAATGGGTAATTGATCTGATTCCAGCCAAGTGAATGGTTTAAATTTACGCTTGTCATTCTTAATTTGGGTGTGATTTGGGAGGATTTTACATTAAGATGCAAGTCATTTCTTTAGTTGGGAAGTGAGCACAAGTTTAAACTTTTGTTAATGGATGTGCAGATTAGATTAATTGCAAAATATAACTGTTTGTAATCACAATGTATATCAGTACAATGTAACCAGACCTGACTTAATTTAAAGTTTTATGAATATAGGACTATCCATGGATTAATTTACAATGCTTTGAAACTCTTTATGGAAATGAATCAGAAGCTTTTTGATGACTGCACTCAACAGTTCAAAGCAGAAAGGCAAAAGTAAGTAATCTATGTCTATCTAGGCATCTCTGTCAATTTTATTCTCGCATAAAATTGTAAATGTATATTTGATGTCGTACTTGTGATAGGGCCCAAATTTTGTGTATTTAATACAGCAACAAAGAACAAGTGGAGAATGTCCAATCAGTAATCTAATTTTTTTTTAAATCAAATCTGACACTGTGGCACTTGTACCAGACTAACAGTTTGTATCCCATCATGGCAAATTGTAAAATTTAATTCTTATTTAGTAAATTAGAAACCTGCAGCAATAAGTCTCAACCAGTTCACTTTTGTTAGTTTGATATGATTAGCTCAGTGCTACCGCTCCTTGCGCATGGGCCTTGCTCTTGTGATAGCTCAGCAGAAATTAGAATATTTTATTTTTTAATTCCTGTAAAACATATGATAATTAAAGCTTCCATTGCATAATTTACCCTTTTGTTTTGCCAATTAAATTTTTATTACTTTTAAGAAAGATTCAACATGTCTCTTAAACATATAAAAGTTCTACATTAGGTGTCATTTCCACTCGATTGTGCTTAGTCGTACAGAGTGGAAATAGGCCCTTCAGCCCAACGCATTAATGCCATGCCAACCTATATGCTCTAATCCCATTTTCCTGTATTTGGCCCATATGCCTCTGAACCTTTTCCTATCCACGTACCAGTCCAAATGTCTTTTAAACATTGTAATTGTACCTGCCTCTACCCCCTCTTCTGGCAGCTTGTTCCATATACCCAACACCCTCTGTGTGGGGGAAAAACTTGCCCCTGGGTCTCCTTTTAAATACCCTGGGGAAAAAGACTGTGACTCTTTACTCTTTCTGTGGCCCTCATAATTTTGTAAACTTCTATATAAGGTCACCCCTCAGCCTCCTATGCTCCAGGGAAAACAGTCCCAGCATATCCAATCGCTTGTTATAACTCATGCCCTGTAAATAGTTTCTGTACCCTCCAGTTTAATCACATCCTTTCTATACCATGGCGACCAGGACTGTACATACTGTATTACTCAAAGTGCGGCCTAAGTGCTCTCAAAAGAAAATCAATGTACTTAATTTGTATAATAAGCCTTCTAATTATTTTTCCGGTAGTTTTGAAAACAACTGAGCAGAAGTTAGTTTTCTAGAAATTTCTTGTATGTATTGTTATTTCTGAAATACATTGAATTTTGTTTTGTTTAAAACGCTTTAGAATTTTATACAACATTAATGTGTTTTCTGATCTCGTATTCCTGCGATTTAAGATTTGAATATTTGAAAGTACTTAGCCCTATTTGAATTGCTTTTTACAGACAAAACATACCTGGACATTTTTAGGTAGTTGTAAAGCTGTTCCAGTACAGTAACCAGAGATGACGCTGGAAGATGTTAGCACCTTGGGCTGAAATTTGTCTGGTCCTAAAACCTCTTTAGCATTCTGTGTTCACAGCCATCTCTATCACAGAGTGAATATAATTAGTTGCAATCTTGTTCACAGAATGTGGACAACACTGGCAATGCCAGCATTTGTTGTCTAACTTAATTGCCCCTTGAACATAAGAGGCAGTTGAGAGACATCGATGTTTTGTGTTTGGGGTCGCATGTGGATCAGAATGGTAGGTTTCTTTCCTTGAAAAACATTATTGAGTGAGCTTATCTTAAAATTCAATTTTTAAAAAAAATTAATTACTTGAATTCCTCATCTGTCATTAGAGGATGCAAACTCAAGCCTCTGGTCATTAGTCCAGAACTCTGACTGCTGGTTTAGTAACTTAATTGCTCTGTTGCCATTTTTCTGTATGGGGGAGACTGCAGGCGGAAGCAGAGATGGATCTTCTACCCAGCATGTTTACTGAATGTGGTTGAACATGTTGTTTGTCTTGTCCTTTGGGGGCTCAACCATCATTTAATGATGGGGATTGTTTTTAGAGGACCCACCTCCTCCTGTTAGCTAATTAATTATCCACTTCCATACATGTTTGGTCTGTTTTGTGATGTCTTTTAACTTTATTGTATTCTTTGCCAGATTTGGAATTTCACTTTTAGGTAAATTGTGTGCTCCGCTTGCATGCCTTCCTCCTCTGATATGAACCATGGATGGTTCTTTTGATGTTAATGGTAGAATGAGGGATAAACCCAGCCTTGAAATTACAGACAGTAGTAGAATGCAACTGTGCAGCTGCAGATGGCTGTGGAATCTTGTGGATCACTGATTTTGAGCTGCCACATCAGTTCTAAAACTATCCTGTTTAACATGGTGGAGTGTTAGCTCAGTGTAAAGATGAGACTTCGTCTTTATAAGAACCCTGCAGTGGTTGATTCACCAATATTGTCACCAGCACCTCCATGGAATTGGTAGACTGGTGAGGACAACTTCTTCAAGCAGATATATCCCTGTTTTGTTTCACATGCCATCTGTCACAAATTCAGTCTGGTAGCTATGTCTTTCATCAGTGGTGGTGCTAGTGACCCATACTTGGTGATGAATGTTGAAGTCCTCTACCTAGAGTATATTTTGTGCCTTGTTACATTAAGTATCCTGACTATATCCAGTGCTGCTTTCAACAATGAGCTGAGGTAAATAGTAGGTGTTGATCAGCAAAAGATTTCCTTGCTCTTGGAGTCCAGATTTGGTATTAAGAAACAATTGCTTCCCTATTGTATAGCACTGCTGCCTGTTACCCCTGTGATGATCTGTATTTTTTCTGGAATCTGGTTTGGTAGTATTTTTCTTATTGTTGGAAATCAAAAAGTCTTATTTTTCCTCTCTTAATTTTTCTCTCTGTCTACCTCTTGCCCTCCCCTTGCATTCCTTCAACCGGTTTGCTGTAACTAATTGACAAGAAAGAATTGCAAATGCTGGAAATGTGAAATAGAAAATGTGGATATGTTCTGCAGATCAGAGCAAAAAAGCTAACATCACAGGTTGATGATCTGTCTTCTGAATTTGATTTCATGTTTCTGGCATTACAGTATTTTTGGCTTGTTTTTCTCTCAAAAGTGCTGGTCAGTTCATTTTCCTTAGACAATCTCTATTATTTTAAAGTCTGTCTTGGTAATGTTAAATGTTTTGTTTGAAGTTATCTTTAATAAGCTCCGAATAGCATGTATGTTGAATTTTGGAAGGCATACAATAAGATGTCCATCAAAGAATTCAGGCCTATCGCAGGAGGAACTGCAGCAACTTTTCTAAGCAAGTTGTACTCTGGAATGCAAAACCTGAAGAGGCAGTGGACATAGATTCAATAATTATTTTCGGGAGTATTGCATAATTACTTGAAAGGTAAAAATTTGTGCAGCTTTATGAAAAACCAAGCAAGTTATTACTAATTGAATAGCCAGCACAAGCACAGTGGATAGAATACTCCTTATGAGATGCACTATTTTGGTTCTATGCAAGAATTATTAGCTAGTTAATAGGAAATACAAAATACCCCAAATCAAATTACTATTTGCAAATGATATGGGTAGGCGTAGAATTTTTAGTTTGCAGGTAACAGTAAATAGTTTGGCAATGACAAAAGGGATTAAGATACTTTGAGACGATAAATTAGTTCAATGTTGATGGATTTAATTGTGATTTGTGAGGTAATGCTTTTTATGGAAGGAGAAAGAACAGGATACTGAGGGGTGTGGATAAAAAGTGAAACTTAGGAATTTGATTCCCTGAAAGCAACAGTAGGTATATAATAAAGCTGTATCTAAATTGTGGGTTGAATTTTAGAGAAAATAAATATAGCTATGTTGCAGACAAAACAGACAAAATTGTCAGAAAAGTAAAATTTACTTGTATTGATGCAGTTATTTGCAAACTTCAATGGGTATATTTATTTCTGGGTGGATCACTTTTATTCTTTATTTAAATGATATCTGTAAAGTACACTGTAGTTTGTTCTGTTCAAGGGATATAATGGGTTTACTTCATGGGGCCTGCTGCAGAAGCAGGTGAGTCTGGGATGGTAAATGGCAAGTCCTGCTTGTGCCCTGCCGGTGGGAGGAGGTCAGAATGTGGAAGCAGCCAAGATCGAGGTCAAAGATTCTGAAAGTGGGCAAAAGGGAGGACAAAAGCTGGAAGCAGCCATAAGGGACGGCAAAGATCCAGGGAATTGGGTGGACCCTTCAGTTTGCTCATTAAAACAATTTGGGCATGGCCTTATAAATGATAAAGGCTGAATGAAGGTGATTTGGTTTTAATAAATAGCACTGTACAAGAGGTAATAATGACAAATTTGTAGAAAATGTTATTGGAAAAGGGTTTTCAAGCTTTTCCTTCTGAGACCACCAGCCATATTTTAAAAAAACCCTAACAAGCTGCTCCTTCAACTAAACAGGTTTGTGCTATCATGTTGGCATGCACATACTGCATGGCAAATTTGGCTGATCCAAGTCTAAATCCAGATCATGGGTCGAAAGTGAATGGTCAGTGGTCTAACTGAGATCAAGAATAGAATAACCAGTAAATGCAAACCTGAATAGTCATAGTAAGAAGTAGATATGCACTGAGGACTCGTTACTTTATGAGCAACACAAAGATAATTGAAGGAAGCTGTTCCCAGTAGTGATGTCTCAACCATCAGAAAATACTGATGTAAAATTTAGGGCAAGAGGTAAAATGGAGGTGAGCAGCAAAGCTCTTTACTCAGAACAGTAAGGACCCGGAATTTCCTGCCTGTATGAGTGGTAGAGACGATCAGTACCTTCAAAATGGACTTGGAAAGAATAACTTGCGGGACTATGGGAGTGGGGGGAGGTGCGGGAGTAGAAGATGGGATGGGATGCTGCACTAGGATTTGGCATCGACTTGATTGGCTGAATGACAACTTCCTGAGCCATAATAATCCTATAGTTCTAAGCTTTGGACCAACAGAAAAAGAGTGGATTAATCGTGAGTCTGAATATCTAGGCTGATGAAGAACCGAGCCTGGACTTCAGGGGGAAGAGGTTGGAGATCCAGAGGAATAAAAGATGAGGGACACAAGTCGCATGTGAAAGTCTTGTTCCAAATTCACTAACTGTAAATATCGTTGGTTGATCCTTTGAAACCATAGACTTCCAGCTCAGATTCTGAAATGGACCATGATGCTGTGTGCAGCCATGTCATTGAGAGTACAAAGTGGGCAAAAAAAAGGTTCATTTACATAGTTTCTTCAGATTAATGTCTAAAAAGGAGCACTGTCATTATGAGGAGAAACTAAAGATATTGCAGCTCTTCGGGCTCTGAGCAGGCAAAGAGAAATTGAGAACAGTTTTGTTAGTAGATGCATGCAGTCTCTCTGTCAGGAGCAATCTTGGCTTTTTATTATAATTGGATAATTAGCAGGGAAAAATGAGCCAATTTTAGGTTACATTGACAAACCAGCACAAACATAACAATATATATGGTTGTCACATATTGTAAAGTTCTATGGTTCTGTTTTCATGCACACTAATAGTTTTGCACAGGTGAACAATGTCACTGAAATTATTGCTGTTTTAGTAGTTTTGATCTTACTCTAGCTGAGAAAATCATCTGTTCAATTTTTTTCATAATGTTGAATTGGTTTCTTCAGTTGCCTTTAAAACTTACAATTTTTTGTGATGTTTAGGGAGAAAGCAAAATTGAAAGAACGTGAAGAGGCTTGGCTCAAAATAGAGAATCTAGCCAAAGCAAATCCACAGGTAGGCTTATCATTGGAATAAATATTGTCAATGGACAGCATAATATGTACTGCAATAAATAAGATAGTAACTTCATTTTTTTTCTTTTGGTACAGAACAATTTTCATTATGTAGGCTGATTAAACTATAGGGACTAAGTATATACTGTACCTTGTTTCTAAAGAATAAATTCAAAAATGGAGTTAATTGTACTGATACATTTTGCAAACATTAAATATTGAAGTTTGCTTTGTAAACTTGTATTGCTGGCTGACTTGCATTTGGTTTTAGGAGTTATTTGTCATGTTTATAATATTGTACCTATTATAACTTCAATACCAGATAATCATACTGATTTGTTAGAATTGCATTGGTTGATTACAGACTTTTTTTTTCAGTTTAACCTTTAACCATTAAAAAAACTGGCAATGTAACATTATTAACATAAAGAGAAGTGTTAATATTTTCTCTCAACCAACAGTGTAGTCGTTATTAATGATGTTCAATTCATCTGTTTTTGTTAGAATTGCTGGTGGTTCATAATTATTCATTTGTAAAGTAAAGAAAACTCTTATGTCACCTAGTTTCTATTAGAAAATCTGTTTCAAATGTCCTTGCCTACATATAATACCTGAAGTGACTATACCCTGTCTTTACCATGTTATAGCCTGGTAAATTTAATCTTAAACACAAACAGCAAGCAAGTTATTTAAATTGCATTTCCGTATCAAGGAAAATGTTGGATTTGCAATAGTGTGATTATATTGATCTTGAATAAGCGTCAGAATAACTTTTTTTTAAAAAAGATTAACAGTCTACAATGTGACAAACAAAAGTAACGATATA
>JARFYF010000001.1:118530486-118542197 GCA_030265395.1 Rhina ancylostomus
GGTGCAAGGTCACAACAAGGTAGATTGTGAGGTCAGAGTCCATCTCATCGTATAAGGGAACCATTCAATAGTCTTATTACAGTGGGATAGAAGCTATCCTTAAGCCTGGTGGTATGTGCCCTCAGGCTCCTGTATCTTCTACCTGATGGAAGAGGAGAACAGAGGGAATGACTCGGGTGGGTGGGGTCTTTGATTATGCTGGCCGCTTCACCAAGGTAGCGAGAGGTAAAGTCCAAGGAGGGGAGGCTGGTTTCTGTGATGCACTGGGCTGTGTCCACAACTCTCTGCAGTTTCTTGAGGTCCTGAGCAGAGCAGTTGCTGTACCAAGCTGTGATGCATCCAGATAGGATGCTTACTATGGTGCATTGGTTAAAGTTAGTGTCAAAGGGGACATGCCGAATTTCTTTAGCCTCCTGATGAAGTAGAGACGCTGGTGAGCTTTCTTGGCCATGGCATCTATGTGATTTGATCAGGACAGGCTATTGGTGATGTTCACTCCCAGGAATTTGAAACTCTCAACCCTCTTGACCTCGGCACCATTGATGTAGACAGGTGCATGTACGCTGCCCTCTTTCCTGAAGTCAATGATTAGGAAATTAAATAAATCTTAACAAAATATTTACATTAATTGTAAAACATTTAAATCCTGTTTGGTGTTTGATTTGAGATGGATGACGAGAATGAGAACACTGAAGTACAAACACATATGTAGCTAGTAGATTAGCACAGGACAGAGTTCGGTATTTACAGAGATTTCCTAAATATGCACTTTTTCACTTGGAATCCTGTCTCATCTTCCAAGTGTCAGGTTCATAGTCTTTACTGTTTGATAGTGTCAAACAAGTAATGCTTTTTAAGTGGTGTTGGACTGCCAACAAAGCCCAGAATCATGCCCAGTGCAGCTATCAAGAACATTCAACTTAACTACTAACTGTCAGATACTTGGCTTCAACTGTTATGTTTTATGTTGTAGACTCAAATTAAAAATGAATACTGGTTTTAGAATAACTGTAGATTTATCCCTGCAGAGTACCAGTAAAAATCCCAGAATAACACAATACAAATAGAAGTTAGTAATTCATTTACAGTAATTCAGTGGTCAGGTATCCTAAAACAGCTGTTTTGTGATCTTTGTGTATCCTGCTCACCTTTTTTTTTACTTATTTTTATATACACACACACACAATGTAGTTCTGATTATGCAGACACTTATTTTTCTTGAAACCTGGGAAGGGGTCACTTGGCCTATCAGTACATCATATTCTCATACATTTCCTTTAATTATTCTCTCACGTCTATTAACTTCTTCCCCACTCCCCGTTGGCCCAGGGCACCTTACGTCTAAGCTTTCAGGTGCTGCTCTGAATATTTTTTGTTCTCTCTGACTGGGTACCTGTTCGATCTAAGTGTTAGAAGGCAATTTTTCTTTGGTAGGAAAACAATTTTCCAAACCAACCGCAGGAGCTCCGACTTTAATCTGCGGCTTGTTGATCTTTCTGTTTCTGCCTGAACTTCCTATAGTAGACACTTTGTAAGGTACTAATGTGTTCTATAGATAAATGACAACACATCATAGTTGACTTTTCTACTATTACATCATACAGCTTCGCCAAAATTTGGATGGATTGCTTAACCAACTGAAGAATTTCCCAGCTCGACTACGTCAGTATGCATCTTATGAGTTTGTGCAGAGACTTCTGAAGGGCTACATGAAGGCATGTTTTATAAATGCAAATACAACAGAAAAATTGTTAATAGAACCAAACAAAAAAATTAATTTTAAGTTTTTTCTTGTAGATTAACATGTTAGTGATTGAGCTAAAGTCTGAGGCCTTGAAGGACCGTCACTGGAAGCAGCTGATGAAACGACTCCATGTTAATTGGGTAGTGTCTGAATTAACCCTAGGTCAGATATGGGATGTGGACTTGCAGAAAAATGAAGCTATTGTAAAGGATGTTCTACTTGTGGCCCAGGGAGAGATGGCGTTGGAGGAGTTTTTGAAACAGGTGAGTAACTTTCACATATAGCTTCTCCTTGGGTTTTGGGTTGGAGCAGAATTATGATTTTTGCAAATGTTTTAGAAACTTGTTTATTGGTGTGATAAAATCTGGGTAATTTGCTCTATTTTAATTTTATCTTTTCTTACTGCCAATATTCTATTACTTCAGTATTCCATATGAACTATTTTCTGAGTAAGCACATCTTCAGATCACTAGCTTTTTTTTCTATTTGACATTCAATATTTTTAATTTGATATTAAATCAAAATTAATCAAAACATGCTCATTGATGATCTTGTGTTGGACAAAGCAAATTTCCTATGGCCTCTTGGTAACCTAATATGTTTAGCCAAAGTACTGACCTAGTAACTAAATGGACCAACTTCTAAAGATCTTGTTCTGCTTATTTTATCTCACTTGCCATCCATTTCTGGCATCTCAATGCTAATAATTGATGAGCTAAATTGTACATTTATACTGGGTTACCTAATAGTGTGCAACTTTGTAGATATTGCCATTTTATGACCTTAATCATATAAAAAAAATTTCAGATTAGAGAAGTATGGAACACTTATGAACTGGACTTGGTGAACTATCAAAACAAATGTAGATTGATCCGTGGCTGGGATGACCTTTTCAACAGGGTCAAAGAACACATCAATAGCGTATCTGCCATGAAGCTGTCTCCCTACTACAAGGCAAGTATTTGTGGAAGCTTTTTTCATTATGCTTTCCCCATTTTCCTGTTGAGATTAAATTCTTTAAGTTGTATTTAATCCTCCTGTGTTTTACAATTGAGTTTCCAACTTTTTTTTTGTATTGTTATAATTTTGCATTTTAATTTTTATCCTTTCATGCTTTCGCTCACCTTGCATTAGGCATTACCAAACTACAAGGTATCTTTTGTGTGTATTTGTAGTACTTTTTTTGATGCAGTGAGATTTAAGTTTATGCTTTGATAGATCTGCTAAAAGAATTTAGGTTCTGTTCAAAATGTTTAGAGTTCAGCAGTGAAGATTTTACAAAGTATGTTGTTCAGCTGATTATCCAACTGTAACCTCTATTTACTCTTTAAGTGGCTAAATCATATCCTTTTTGTGGTAATTTTAACATTTTAGGTTTTTGAAGAGGATGCCTTGAGCTGGGAAGATAAACTAAATCGTATAATGGCACTTTTTGATGTTTGGATCGATGTCCAGAGACGCTGGGTCTATCTTGAAGGCATTTTTACAGGAAGTGCTGACATTAAGCACTTACTGCCAGTGGAAACTCAGAGATTCCAGAGGTACGTGAATAAATTTGCATTAGTTTTAATTAAATGCTTAGTAATTCTTAAACTGATGTGCATGTCCTGATTTTACTATCAAACAGCATCAGCACAGAGTTTCTGGCACTCATGAAGAAAGTGACCAAGTCTCCTCTGGTCATGGATGTTTTGAATATCCCAGGAGTACAGCGGTCTTTGGAACGGTTGGCAGATTTGTTGGGAAAGATACAAAAGGCTTTGGGAGAATATTTGGAGAGAGAGCGATCATCCTTTCCTCGGTAAATAATTCTGTACTTTTTAATAATGCCGATGCATTGTAGGGGAAAGGTAGAAAAAATTGCAAGAGAATTTTCACTGCATTTGAGATCTGTGAAAAAAGCTTGGTGAGGCTGTACCTAGAGTACTGTTTAGTTTTTGTCATCTTACTTAAGGAAAGATATGTGGGTTCAACAAAGGTTTCTGAGAACGTGCGGGGGCTGTCCCACGACTAGAAGGGGCCAATATTCACTGAATATTAGATTAAGTGGAGATCTCAGGGGAAACTGTTGAGCATATTCACAATGAATAATTGATAGATACTTGTGGACTGTAAGAATTAAGGGGTATATGAGAGGACAGGAATGTGTAGATGCAGAAATTCAGCCATAATATAATTTAAGTGGATGTGGCCTTCCCATGTTTACTAATGGGTTTTGCTGATTTTTCAGATTCTACTTTGTTGGTGATGAAGACTTGCTGGAAATTATTGGTAATAGTAAGAATGTAGCAAAGTTGCAGAAACACTTCAAAAAAATGTTTGCTGGCGTTTCTAGTATCATTCTTAATGAAGATGCTACAGTTGTCTTGGGAATTGCATCGCGTGAAGGAGAAGAGGTATATTTCTTTTTAATTAATATGATTCTATATCAGAATTGATTGGTATTCTCCATTGATCATTAAACATTGCAGAGAAATTCTGAATGTGGATCAAGTTCAATTCTGTTTCATCTGTGCAGGTATCAATGTACATCTAATTGACTTTCAAAGCACAGCTGAGGCATTTTGTTTTTTTTCTGGCAGGTGCTTTTCAAGACTGCTGTTTCAATCACTGAACATCCTAAAATAAATGAGTGGTTAACTTTGGTGGAGAAAGAAATGAGGGTTACTCTGGCCAAATTGCTAGCTGAATCAGTAACTGAGGTTGGAATCTTTGGTCAAGGCACTTCAATTGATTCTGCAGACTACATTTCTTGGATTGATAAATATCAGGTTTGTAAGAAGTAGTAAAGAACACTATTCATTTCATTTTTGGTAGAACTATATAAGGAAACATGCAAAAATTATCTTGATAAATGCTTGTTAAAATAGGAAGATTGTGATCTGTTTGTGTACCAATATAGTTTTTAGGCTCTTAACCACATTTTCTTAAATTTTATTTCCATTATATAGGCCCAGCTTGTTGTCCTTTCAGCTCAGATATCGTGGTCTGAAAATGTGGAAAATGCACTGAATAATGGTACTAGTGGTGGTCAGTCTCCTCTTGCCCCTGTCCTAGTAAATGTTGAAGCTACTTTGACTGTATTAGCAGATTCTGTTTTGATGGAACAGCCACCACTTCGCAGAAGGAAACTTGAGCACTTGGTGAGTAAATGGTCTGTAACTGAGTAAAACTTAATGGTGGTGAAAGCATTCATGTAAAAACCTGAAACATGTATATTCTTGATACACCTCTAATATTTCACCCAATTGGTATTGTATTTCATAAATCTTTTCAAAAATTTAGTGTTAACATGTATCTCATCAGAAAATGGGAGAACATAAACTCCACTCAAAAATATTTTTGGTTTCAAACTGCAAAAGAAAATCAGCAGAAAGCTCTTCATAGAAGTGTTAATTACATTTCCGGCAGCACAGTGGCTCAGCTTGTAAAGCTACTGCCTCGCAGTATCAGAGATTCAGGTTTGATCCTGACCTTGGATGTTGTCTGTATGGAATTTGCACATTCTTCCTGTGATTTATGCAGGTTTCCTCTGGGAGCTCTGGTTTCCTCCTATATCACAAAGCTGTGATAGTTGGTAGGTTAATTAACTGCTTAAGTTACCCCTAGTATGTAGGTGAGGGGTAAAATGTGGGGAGAATTGATGGGACTGTAGGGAGAATTTTTATTTTGAAAATGGGATTATTGTATGATTTGTGTAAATGGGTGGTTGATGGTCAGCCCAGATTCTGGGCTGAAGGACCTCTTTCCTTGCTGTGTCTCCGTGACTATGACCTAAGAAGCAATTACAAGCACAATTGCAGAAATATGTACACTAGGTAAAATAAGTTTTCATCATGTAGCTTTAATCAGTTGATCTTCTTCCATGTATAGATCACTGAATTAGTACACCAGAGAGATGTAACCAGAATGCTGATCAAGAACAAAGTAGACCAACCTAAATCTTTTGATTGGCTCAGTCAAATGAGATTTTACTTCGATCCCAAACAAACTGATGTGCTACAACAGCTATCTATACAGATGGCAAATGCCAAATTCAACTATGGTTTTGAGTACCTCGGTGTCCAAGATAAACTTGTGCAGACACCTCTAACAGACCGTTGTTACTTGACCATGACGCAAGCTTTGGAAGCTCGACTTGGCGGATCTCCATTTGGTAAGTTTTAAAATACGGATGCAGGAGTTGATAAATCTTTGATATACCTCTGGTGTAGCATGGTGAAAAACATTAAGTTATCTTTATGTATTAGTAATGATTGAAAATCATCATAAAAAGGAGCAAAGATCCCTAATTTGACTCCTTGTGATATTGGAAAGATTTGCAAGTGCCTCACAAAATTACAAATGCCTTTCACAAAATCTCTCTGCAGTCAGTGATGAACATGTGAAGTGTAGTCACTGTGGCAATTTACCCCACATGCTCCCACAAACAAATGTGATAAAGACTAAATCTTTTTTTGTTAATTTTTGGCTCCAAGACAAATAATTTCCTAGGACGATTCACATAACTGTCCTGCTACTCCTTCAAACGGGTTTTTTGTCCACCTAAGGAAATATTGTTGTGATATGACATCACAGTTGAAACATTGGGCTCCTGATGTAGCAGGCTCTCTATACCACAGTGAGCAGAAGCCTAAGCTTGTGTACTCCATACCTCCTAATGCAACTTTAGCCTATGATCTTCTTGCAGTTAAGTTCTACTCCCAATTAAGTCTGCTGCTGTCAGCTCACTTGGTTATGGAGGGTGCAATGGAAACTTTGTTGCCACCTTAAAAAAAAGTGGGATTAATTATGTTTATTATTTGGTGACTACCATAAGGCTGTATGCATCTAATTGAGTCGGAACAAGCTGCCCTGTTAATTAAACTTATTGCATTAAAGGCCATTTCTGTAAGGTACCAGAAATTTATGTTGAATTTTCTGTGAGGAGAGGAACTATGTTGATCTCATAGAGAGGAGAAAATATTGTCCAAGTAAAAACACTTAAACATTTGACAATTGTAACTGAATTCTTTATAGCACAGATATTTGATATACCCATAAGGAAATGCATACTTCAAAATAGTGCAATTGGGTGTTTACCACCTGGTAATGAAATATCTTACTTTGTAGCAAAAGTGGGTTGAAGGTTTTTGTAACTAACTTAATTGTTTTGTATGCCAATCATTGATTCATATTAGGGCCTGCTGGTACTGGTAAGACTGAATCTGTCAAAGCACTCGGACACCAGCTTGGACGCTTTGTTTTAGTTTTCAACTGCGATGAAACTTTTGATTTCCAGGTACTGTAACTAATTATAACATTGTATTTGTCAGTCTCTCAAGTTTGTATTTTAAATAACTTGCTTGATCAAAACTCTTTTGTAGTACAGTGGAACTTTTCCAAGCATCAGCAGTCATGATTTTGATGTGTTATTTATAATTGTAGTAGTTTTAACCATTGTACCTTAAAATAGAAATGAATCTCTCAAGGGGGGTGGGATAAGCTTTTAAATATGTAAAGCCTCCAACTTTATTAAATTTACTGAGCAGAGTATCAAAACCTGAAAGCTTGTACTTTTGTGTTGGCCAGTTAACCTCTAAATTAGGTGCCACACTTTCTACGTTGTCTAATTAATTCTTTTAATTATTAGGCCATGGGTCGTATATTTGTGGGTCTCTGCCAGGTGGGAGCCTGGGGTTGTTTTGATGAATTCAATCGCCTGGAAGAACGTATGCTCTCTGCAGTATCACAGCAAATACAGTGCATCCAGGAAGCTCTCCGTGAGCATTCTAATCCCAGCCGTGACCGAAGTATGTAATGTTATAGACCATTTGACTTGATGTTGTCAGATCATCCTGTTTTAAGGTTCATAATATTTTTAAGATGGAATTACTTTTAAAATCTGTAGTAAAATGAATGCCACTTGAGCACAAAAATGAGTATGTTTGATTTTAACAAGTTGGAGGTACTTGGTGAGATATAGAAAAGAAAGGAGCATGGCATGATTGAATAAGGAAAATATTGCATTGCCACAGGCTGAAGGACAGGATTGATAAGGTTAGTGTCGAGAAGGTTCCAAGTAATTCCATTACAGTTACGGGTATATTCATATGGCTATCAATGAATAGAAACAATAAAGAGGAAAAAAATTGAAAGGTAATCAATTGAAATAATAGGGATAATGAAGTGAAAACTATCCTAATATAGAAATGGATAGTAAAATTGTAAAGGGTAAAGAATGGTAAGGATTTATGGGGTTCAGGAGAACTTGAACTTCTAGTCTGACAAGGGAAGAAGCCTTTGCTGGACCTTGTTTTGGGCAATGAGGCAGGTCAAGTGAAGTAAATATTGATGCAGAACCATTTAGAAGCTATTGTATGAGCTTTGCGCTACTAATGGAAAAGGCCAAGGAGCAATCTAGAGTACAAGTCTAAATCATTAATACTGATAGAAAGTAGCTGAGGCAACAGCAATAATCCAGTGGCATCTTACTAGGTACAGATTGCTAACCTGGAAAGCACTGCTTTCACTTGATTGGTTAGCCAATCGTCTATCCGTCCTACTTGTATTATCAATAGAATGAGCTCTTTTCTCATGCAGTAACCAAAATATGACTTTTGAAAATCCAGATACTTCCTTTGGTTCCCAATTTCCATCTTGCTCCATATGTCCTTGAATTCTACTAAAATTGTTGAACACTATTTCCCATTCATAAACTCATATTGACTGCCCAATCACATTTCTGAATGGCGGAACAGGCTTAAGAAGCTGTAATGGCCTAGTCAAGTTTTTATGTTCTTGGAACTGATGATTGGCGAGCAATGGGTGGCCTTTAAAGAGGGAACCTTTTGTATACAAGAAATGGTGGAACAGACTGAAGGTGCTGCTTAGCTCATTATTATGTGAAGCATTGGGTTTGCCATCATCTGAGCTTTGATTTTCTTTCAGGTTCTCCAACCATCACCTGTGAGCTACTGAACAAGCAAGTGAAAGTCAGGGCAGATATGGCTATTTTCATTACTATGAATCCAGGTTACGCTGGTCGCTCCAACTTACCAGATAACTTGAAAAAACTTTTCCGCAGTTTAGCAATGACAAAACCTGACCGTCAACTCATTGCACAGGTTATGTTGTATTCACAAGGATTCCGTACTGCTGAAACCCTTGCAAACAAGATTGTTCCATTCTTCAAGTAAGCATCTTTAACTTGAGCTTCACTGTGGCTCACTTTTTTTCACTGTTTTAAGTTTTTTATTCCTTTTGACATAAATGAAAGAAAATGTATAATTTGTAAGATTGTGACCAGGATTAAAAGTTTAATTTAATTTTATATTCATAAAAGTTATTAAAATTGTTTTTTTTTCCCCCAACAGGCTTTGTGATGAGCAGTTATCATCCCAAAGCCACTATGATTTTGGCCTCCGTGCCCTGAAGAGTGTGTTAGTAAGTGCAGGTAATGTGAAGCGTGAGAGAATTCAGAAGATTAAGAAAGAGAAGGGAGAACGTGGTGAGGATGTTGATGAAGCAGAAATTGCAGAGAACTTGCCTGAACAAGAGGTTAGTAATCCAGCCCAGTATTGGCTGTAAATATTCAATTCCATATCACTCATTTCAGGCTACAAAAATTTAAATTCTATTTTGTTGTAATCCTGCTCAAGTCATATTGAAACGTTTTGACAACAATTATTTGTTTTTCTAATTTTTAACTTTTTTAACATTTTACACTTCTGAGCAATTAGTTAATTTGGGATTAAATTGAATTAAATAACGGTGCCAATATTTCTTGCAATTTCATTATTTGTACTTAATGACACTGCAGAACTTTTATATTCATTCTGATAGCATTAGGATGTCATGTTTATTATCCATCAGTTGTCCAAGAGGTCTTGATGAGCTGCTGCTTTGAACTACTGTTGTGTTATTGAATGAAAAGTCACAGTTTACTCCTAATGATATTTAAGGAACATTGGTATTTTTCCACACTGAGTGTTAGACAACTTGGGGGAGTGATGCTGGTATAGGAGGGATGCATCATTTGTAGTTGATGATATTCCTGGATATCTTCCCTTTTTCTAGGGGATAGAGAACATGGGTTTGGGTGGTGCTGGCAAAAGAAGGCAATTTGTACTTGCTTAAAAAAGATCTAATCTCTACTTGATTGAGCATGTTTAACTTTTATTAACACATGAAACCACTTCTGTTTGAGATGTTATGAATATTTTAATCCACCGACAGATTCTGATCCAGAGTGTTTGTGAGACTATGGTCCCCAAGCTGGTTGCAGAAGACATCCCATTGCTTTTCAGCCTTTTGTCTGATGTGTTCCCTGGGATATCATATCATCGTGGAGCAATGACCAAACTGCGTGAGGAATTGAAGAAGGTTTGTCAGGAAATGTACCTTACTTATGGTGATGGTGAAGATGTTGGTGGAATGTGGGTTGAAAAGGTAAGTTTGATTTCTATTCATTATAGCTCTAATAGGAATGCTTTTATTTGAATAGGACTTCACTTTGGTGTATAGAGCTAATTTTAGTTTAATATACATGTTCTACTTTAGGTTCTGCAACTATATCAGATCTCTCAGATAAACCATGGTTTGATGATGGTTGGGCCATCAGGCAGTGGAAAAAGTATGGCTTGGCGTGTTTTACTAAAAGCCCTTGAACGACTTGAGGGAGTAGAAGGAGTTGCTCACATCATTGATCCAAAAGCAACCAGCAAGGACCATTTATATGGAACATTAGACCCTAACACTAGAGAATGGACTGATGGATTGTTCACACATGTTCTTAGAAAGTAAGTTGGCTACTTAAAAATATTGTAAATGTTGTTTTTGCTAATTTTACTCCCTCCATGAAAATGTTTTGCTCTCTGGTTCAATTTAAGTTACTGGTTTTCCCTTGTACCTTGCCCAAGAAAACCAGGACCATCATATAAATAAAATTATTCTACCCTTTAAATAATACTCAAAGTCAAAAAGTCAAGTTTATTGTCATTGCACCATACATATACTTGTGCACATGTAAAACTCGCAGTAACATCACAGGCACATAACATCACATAAGCAGTAGTCACAAGAAAAACCTAAATTAAACATAAATTACATTCTTTACAAGAAAGAACACAATTAGGACAAAGAATAAGTCCATTTTAGTACAAAGTGATCATATTGTTGTTAAACTGTAATGATTAGGGTTTTGATTAGGCCATTATTCACAGGGGAAGTTCATTACAAAATCACAATATGTTCTAATATTCACAGTCTCAGCAAGGGTGCTTTATTTGGCTTGCATTCCATCAACTTGGGTTGGGAACAGATCTAGAACTTAGTTTATATGGCTTGGCTGCTACTCAGATAAACTTATTCAACTGTCTATTGCAATCCATAATTTTTTAATGTATTTTTTAATGAATTCTAATCATTACTGAAGTTAAACTGGTTGAGCATCGTTTCTATAAGTGTGAAATGTTCTGGTTTTTAGGATCATTGACAACGTACGAGGTGAGCTGCAGAAACGTCAGTGGATTATCTTTGATGGTGATGTGGATCCTGAATGGGTAGAAAACTTAAATTCTGTTTTGGATGATAACAAATTGCTTACCCTGCCCAATGGAGAGCGTCTCAGTCTTCCACCAAATGTAAGAAAATGTATAAACAATTAATACAAAGCTCATGCTTGCCAAAAATGTACACACCTTAAATACAGTTTTTTTAAAAACAAATCTTTTCCTTTCCATAGGTGCGAATTATGTTTGAAGTCCAAGACTTAAAATATGCTACGCTTGCCACTGTATCCAGATGTGGAATGGTATGGTTTAGTGAAGATGTGCTCAGCACAGATATGATCTTCAATAACTTCCTGGCTAGACTACGTAGCATTCCACTGGATGAGGGAGAGGATGAGGCCCAGCGAAGACGCAAGGGCAAAGATGAAGAGGAGCAAGAAACCGCTTCCCCAATGCTTCAGGTACAGAAGTAGTGA
>JARFYF010000001.1:118565515-118586204 GCA_030265395.1 Rhina ancylostomus
TCCAAATAAGAAAACGGCAGTGTGAAGGTAAAATAAAAGATTGTCATCCAAATATTTCTCTGAACTAAACTCATGATCTTTTGAAAGGGTACAACCAATGCACACTTCATAACATGCCCTAAAACCATAGAAAATTGGAATTAAAAATCTCCAAATCCTTGTGACTGTATTCTGAAAAAAAATATAGCAATTAATTGCTCAATATTAGGTTATTATTGTCACTTTTGCAGTCTTGCTAATTACTAATTAATGCCTGATGTGTGGTGAATAGGCTATTTCCACTTACTGTTAACTCTTTCCAATATTTCAGTGTTTAATTTTGGTTGAAATTCTTCCCTACATGCACATCTTAGAAATAGTTCCTTAACACATTTCCGAAGATGAACTGAACCAGAAAATGAAAGCAATAGAGGAGGAATAGTGAGAGAAAGACAGGGAGAACTTGGAGACAAATTGATGTAATCAAATAGTAAATTTGATTCTAGATTTCACATGATGAAATGTAGATTGGCATTTCAATCTTGCAGTTATTTGTGGTCCGATTAATGATCCAACCCTGAATATTGGGGCCAAAGATGCTAATGAAACCCAATTTGCACAGCTTATTTTGGTTTCTTCCTCTTCTTTACACTTTGCATGAGTTCTGCAACACAATTGTATGAACCACAGCAAAAATCTTTCTCAGCACTGGCTGGCTATTTTTCTCTGATTTATCATGCACTCAGATCACACTTTTTTTAATTCTACTCTCTATGATTTGGCCCACATAATATCTCTTTTTATCACTGGTTCTTCAGGAAAACCCAATAGTTGAGCTCTTGTTATTTTTGAGAGCTCTAATTTGCATATTGAAAGAGCCAATATCAGCATCCAGTGCTTCATTGTAAAATTTCTTATATTTTGCTATGTTTTAATGAATGAGATTTAGTCCTTGTGTTTTTATTACCACCTCTAAAATACTAATCTGTTGAAAAGGTACCCATTAATTATTGATCCATCTGGTCAAGCCACTGAGTTTATCATGAATGAATATAAGGAACGCAAAATTACTAGGACCAGCTTCTTGGATGATGCCTTCAGAAAGAACCTAGAGAGTGCATTAAGATTTGGTAACCCATTACTTGTTCAGGTAAGTGATACAAATGCATTGTATGGCACCTATTTGCTTTCACTAGCTTCTGTATACTTATTACGTCTGTTGGTTTATTTCTAGGATGTTGAAAGTTATGATCCAATATTGAACCCTGTACTGAACCGTGAGGTTCGCAGAACTGGGGGCAGAGTTCTCATTACTCTTGGCGACCAAGATATTGACCTGTCACCATCATTTGTTATTTTCTTGTCCACCCGAGACCCAACAGTAAGTCATTGAAATTAATGTGACTGGAATTGTCCCTTTTAAGGATATACATTTTCATGATACGTATGTTTTTCCCATTCCTGGATAAATGTAATTATATCAGTAGTGATGTAAATCTATAATTTGACTTCAAAAAAAAATAGATGCAATCAATTTATTAACTAGACCCTGGTTACTTAAGTTACCTGAATTCAGTTTTAAAAATGTTTTAATTCAGTTCTTAGAAATTACAAATTTGATTTTGGAACTGTTTCAATTTTGTTGAAATGGATAATTTTAATCCAGGGCTAAATTAAAGGCATAATTATTTGTATTGGTGTTTTTGGTTATAGAACAGGTTATTTTGTGACTCCTATTGAGGTATGAAGGTGATATTGGCATTAAATGGATCTGGTGCCTCTAACAGCTAAAGTAACTACAAGACAAGTTATACAGCAATCCAAAGGTTTCGAGTCCATGAGGCCAAATGTCATCAACAACGCTACTCTTTGATGGAAAAGAATAATGTTATTGAAGAGGAAAAGATGCATTTAAGAAGCTTCAGAGATTCACTAATCATAGATTGTGTTTTGAAATGGGTTTAAGTAGAAATGATCATCATTCATATTGTCTCTTGTAGGTTGAATTTCCACCAGATCTCTGCTCCCGTGTCACATTTGTTAACTTCACAGTGACTCGAAGCAGCTTACAAAGCCAGTGTCTGAATGAAGTACTGAAGGCTGAGAGACCAGATGTGGATGAGAAACGTTCAGACCTCTTGAAATTGCAAGGTTGGTTTTCAGTGCCCAGTCATCCACTGGACTAATTTGTATCCGGACATTATGTGATAATTCAACAGACTAATGAGATCTTTGAAGTTATATGGAATAGGTAAAGTGAAATGTACTTATTGGAATTATTGTGGGAAACTTCAACGTTCAGATAAAAGATAGCTGGTTATTGCATGAGCTGCATGTGAAGTTTTTCAATCTTTTAGGATTTTATAAATCTGTAAATGTTTTTTTATTTTTTGACTTCTACATTATTGGAGCTGCTGTACACTGTCATTTGAAAGTGGAGTTCCAATTTTTAGTGATCATCTTGTTTTTGATAGGTGAATTCCAGCTTCGTTTGCGCCAGCTAGAGAAGTCTTTACTGCAGGCTTTGAATGAAGTTAAAGGTCGTATTTTGGATGATGACACCATCATCACTACACTGGAGAATCTGAAAAAAGAGGCAGCAGAGGTAACCAGAAAGGTTGAAGAAACAGATATTGTTATGGCAGAGGTGGATGCGGTCTCCCAACAATACCTGCCGCTTTCTACAGCATGCAGTAGCATCTATTTCACTATGGAAGCAATAAACCAGGTAATGTTCAATAAATACATCATTATATATAAATGAAATTAACAAATGGTCTTGTGTGCCAAGTTGATATTCGTGGATATCAACTTATTTTCTCGGATACATCGATTTTTTTTTCATGGGACACCTTTCTGAAATGAGTATAACTTGAAGGAAAAATATAATCTTACTGATACTTGGTGTGATATCATTAGTGCTTTTGGCATAAACTAACAGATTTTGTAAAATTTGCTTTAGTATTTTCAAATAATTAACTTATTGGTTTATAAATGTAATAAAGTCAGAGGCTTTAATAGATTTATTGTTGCTCAGTTGTATACCTTTGCTAACAAACATTTATTAATTTCTAAAATGTTAAAAGATTCAGAAAATTAAGAAAAATGTGGTAGTTTGTGGATAATCTTGTTTTTTTTTCAATAGATCCACTTCCTCTATCAGTACTCTCTCCAATTCTTCCTGGACATTTATCACACTGTTCTGTATGAGAATCCAAATCTGAAAGGAGTTACAGATCATACACAGCGTCTCTCTATTATTACAAAGGATCTTTTCCAGGTACATGTGAACAAGTTGTTAAAAGGTTTGGAGCGCTAAACATTTAAACAAAATACGCCACATTATATCAGCACGAAGATAATACACTATTTTCTATTGTCACAGGTGACATTTAACAGAACAGCACGGGGTATGTTGCACAATGATCATATCACCATTGCAATGTTGCTGGCTAAGATTCGTCTCAAGGGTCTAACTAGGTATGCTTTTGCTGATTTCAACCCATGAACTAACTTTGCTTTGAGAAAACTTCATAATTTGTAATAATTAACTTACTTTAGCATTTTAAGTCTGTTTTCTGCATTCAGATATGATATTCTGCATTGTAAGGAAGGTTGATGTGTATTGTTTATTACTTGTGAAAACCACTTTCTGAAAAATGTTATGTAATATTCCCTCAAATTAATGTTTATAAGTACGAACCTCCAACTTGTTTTCTCAGTGAACCATCATATGACTTGGAGTTCCAGCATTTCCTCCGTGGTCGAGAGATTGTACCGAATGGTTCATCTGTGTCAAAGGTTGATTATCTCACCACAGAACAAATCGAAGGAATGGAGAGACTGTCCCGCTTACCAGTCTTTTTTGATCTAATTTCCAAAGTTCAGGAAGATAACGTAAGTTATATTGACTTGCATTTATGTTTGAATATTTTGATTAGAGCTCACCATTTTGTAGGCTGTCTTTCTCTTGGTTTGGGGAAAGGTGACAACTTGTTGCATCTGGTGAAATGGAGGATAAAGTATTAATATTTATTAACAACATTAATCATAATCTGGTGAAAATAAGTAGTCTCCTGTGAGCAACAAGTGCTCTGATGTCTCGTTTGTTTACTCAAGTAAAAAATGCAATCCAATGCATTTTTTTTACATAGCCACAGTTTATATTTAAGTCATGGCCTGTGTTTATAAAGCCCAGTCTTGCTGTATGCTGCTTCATTCATTTTCCCAACTTGCCTGCCTTATTTCAACAATTTATGCACAAAAATCTGTAACCCTTTTTGAACTGCACCACTTAACATACAGCCTATCCTCATACTTCATATGGCAATGCGACTCTTCATACTTCTGTGCATTAAATTTCATCAGCATGTTTGTCTGTTCGACCAGCCTGTCTATAACTCCTTGAAGCCTTTTGCTACCCTGACAGCTTTCAATTTCCGTATCGCTTGAAAGCTATATGCTGTGCACCCAAGTCCAAGTAATTAATTTCCATTAAGAAGTACAGTGGCCCTAGTACAGAACCCCCAGGGAACGCCTCACTCCAGTGCAACAAACAGTAATGTTTGCTTTCTGTCATTTAGCTAGCATACTATGTAGGCTGTTACTGCCTCTTATTCCATGAACTTCAGTCTTGTGGCTCACTGCGGCATTTTATCAAATGACTCGTAAACTGCATCAACTACATTTCCTTCACTGACCCTCTATCCTGGTGACTTCAAGTTAAACAGTATTTTCTTTAACAAATCCATGACATTTTTCTCTGATCAATCCACATGTCTCTGATTATCATTTCTAAAAGTGTTTCCACTAATCTTAAACAGCAAGTAGTTGCTCGGTTTATTCCACTACTCTTAGACCATTAATAAGACATAGGAGCAGAATTAGACCATTTGGCCTCTTCTCTGAACAAAGGTGAAAACTTGCAAGTTTTCTGTCTTTTGGTTTCACTCCCTTTATTACAGCAGTTTTGAGGATGATAGGTACCACTCCACAATTTCCATCCTCTACTTAGCAACCTGAGATGGATTTTATCCATCCAGGAGTGGGCAATTTATCCACAAGAGCAGAAGCTAGTCGATTGATTTGGGCCTGTGTTCCTCTTACTACCTGATTACTGTGTACATGCCTATAGAAGGACTTTTCATTTCCTTTTATGTTTGCTGCCAGTCTTTGTTTATATTTTGCCTCTTGCTCCTTTTTTCACTTCACTTCACTTCACTTCTGGAGTTTCTCTGCTTGGCTTCGTTCGCTTCAGAGAAGCACCTTGTGATTTAATTTATTAAAGGCACTATCAATGCTATTAGCAGTAAGTTGTAGCTTTTTCTGTTTTCCAGTATAGTGGACTCAAATGGTTTTAATATTAAATTAATTAACAACCACTGATTTATGAATTAATTTTCCAAGTTTTGGATGACATTCTTCTAATTTTATATGAATATTCTTTCAATGCAGCAATTTAACATTTGGCTGGAGAGCAGTTCACCTGAACAAACTGTACCTTTCCTGTGGCCTGAGGAGAAACCTTTCAGTAAGCAACAAGTTTTTTAACTACAATTTTATTGATTATTTATGGTCGATTGTACTTATATAATTATTCATGTGTCAAGCAAGTTTTTAAGCTGTTTCTCTTTGTTCAGCTCCCATTGGGCAAGCGTTGCACCGACTGCTTCTGATTCAGGCTTTCCGGCCAGATCGTCTCTTGGCAATGGCTCACATCTTTGTGGCTACAGTTTTGGGAGACAGTTTCATGTCAACAATTGAACAGCCATTAGACCTGTCAGCTATTGTGGATAATGAGGTATGAGATTGAAACAGATTTTCGTTTTCAGGTGCTTAGAGATCCAAGTTACTATTTACTTTTCCCTGTAAAATTAGTAATGAAAGGAATATGCTTGAATTCTCCTTCCAAGGAGTTTGGTATTTCTATTCATTCATTCCTTTCCTATCGTTTTGATATATATTGATGGCTAATTCTTAGAGACTAAAATATTGAGGTGTGATTTGTGTATTTTAAATAGATAAACTTTCAATCTTTTGGAATTATTTCCTCCATATTGATATTGTGTTAGGGTGCAACCAATAACTTATAATTTGTAGGTTCCTGTACACAGTACGTCTATTGAGAATGAGCTGTTAATACCATCTTTTTAGGTGAAACCTAACACTCCTGTCCTCATGTGCTCTGTACCTGGCTATGATGCCAGTGGACGTGGAGAGGATCTTGCAGCTGAGCAAAACACACAAATTACATCAATTGCCATTGGTAAGAGTTCTTCTGTTTCAATAAATTTAATTGTTCGCTGAAATACAATTACATTTTTCATTGTTTGAGATCTTAAGTGGATGCTTCTATTGAATTTAATTATTTTATCCACATGTAGGTTCTGCAGAGGGTTTCAACCAGGCAGAGAAAGCTATTAATACAGCTGTCAAATCTGGCAGGTAAGTTATTCTGTTTATATCTCCAGTTCATTTAGTTCCTTGAGTAGGTAGATCGAAACCTTCACTACTTATAATGTACTTGCACACCAATAAGGTGGCATTGTAACCAGCCTAATCCCTATTGTCTTTAAAGATGGGTGATGTTGAAGAATGTACATCTAGCTCCAGGTTGGCTCATGCAACTGGAGAAGAAGCTGCACTCCTTGCAACCACATGCTAACTTCCGACTCTTCCTTACCATGGAGATCAACCCCAAGGTAGGTTAATGACTAATTAGCTAACATATTTGAATTTTTTGACTCCATGGATACCTGACTGTTTATAGCCACTTCCATTCCTTATCCAGAGCTAAGAGATGTAAAAGGTAGATTCATTTATGTCATAGCTGTCAAAACAAATAATTTGCCTTTACTAAGCCCTATTCAACTACCATTAAAGCAAAATAACCAAAAGTTTAACTAGACAGTAGTGTACTGTTTTGCATTAGTATTTTCTTTTAGTCACCTTTATCTCACCATTCCTTACTGACCAAGAAGTGAATTAGCTTGGATTCATAGAGTTTTACAGCACAGAAACAGGCCCTTCGGCCCAGTACATCCATGCCAACCAAGTTACCAAACTCATCCCATTTGTCTACATTTGGGGTCCATATCCCTCTAAACCTTTCCTATCCAAGTACTTAGCCAAATGTCTTTTAAAAGTTGTAATTATACCTGTCTCTACTACTTCCTCTGGCAGCTCATTCCATATACCCACCACTCTCTGTATGGAAAAACTTGCCCCCGGGTCCCCTTTAAATTTTTCTCCCCTCACCTTAAATCTATGCCCTCTAGTTTTAGATTCCCCTATCCTGGGAAAAAGACTTGACCGTTCACCATATCTATGACCCTCATGAATTTATTTACCTCTATAAGGTCAGCCTTCCACCCTCCAGGGAACACAGTCCCAGCCTGTCCAGTCTCTCCTTATAACTCCAGTCGCAGTAACATCCTTGTGAATCTTTTCTGTACTCTTTCCAGCTTAATGATATCCTTCCTATAGCTAGGTGACCAGAACTGCACACACTACACCCAAGTGCAGTCTCACCAACATCTTGTTTAGTTTTAACATGCCATCCCACCTCTTGTACTCAATGCCCTGTCTGAGGAAGGCAAGTATGCCAAATGCTGCCTTTATTATCCTGTGTACCCCAGTGTTGCCACATTAAGGGAACTATGTACTTGTACCCTTAGATTGCTTGGTTCTACAACACTCTGCAGGGCCCTGCCATTTACTGTGTATGCCCTGCCCTAGTTTAACTTTTTTACTTAACAAAATGCAACATTTTGCACTTGTCCAAGTTAAAATCCATCTGCCATTCCTTGGCCCACTTTTCCTGTTGATCTAGATCCTGTTGTAATCTTAGATAACCTTCACTATCCACTATACGACCAACTTTGGTATTATCTGCAAACTTACTAACTATGCCAACTTGTTTGTTACTATTTTGTAACTAACCACTGGGTAGTGTGAAGTGTAATCCCTCAGCAACTTGATCAAAAGTGTACACTGTTAACAGAAATGTGAATGGAATGATTGCATTGTAATTTGAGAAATCAAAAATCATTTTCTTCATTGATCTACGGAATTTTTATGATGAAGTGCTAGTTTTTAGTTATTGAAATTTCCATACTCTGCTGCCGACTCTTTTGATTTAGAAAATTTCAAAATGGTATATTTTGTAGAGCAATTGGATTTGAATTTCTCAAATAATCCTTTAATTTGTTTGCAGGTTCCAGTGAACTTGTTGCGAGCAGGCCGTATATTTGTATTTGAACCACCACCTGGTGTGAAGGCCAACATGTTGAGGACCTTCAGTAGTATCCCAGTTTCCAGGATGTGCAAAGTAAGAATAAATTTCCATTTAACTCCAATGTTCGTTTGGTGAAATTGTTCTTTTTAATCAACATACCAATCAAATTTCCCATCAGCAGACTGAGAGATATGGTTACAAGAACAGTTATTACCGAGCAAATGACCATATTTTTGAGTTTTGCCTGGAGAGGAAAAATGAAAGAGCTTCACATGTGACATGATAAGCAGTGCATAGATTTCTATGATCCTTACATAACCATAGATTGTCAGAGAGGGGACACTCATTGAAGATTCATGGTTCTGCAGTGGGAGTTTGTGGCTATGCAAGCCATCCTTGATAGATACCAATAGTTTCATCCCACTTTCCCAGACATTGTAGTTAATTTCTAGAACATTAATTATTGCTTGACAGAAGTCAAAGAGCAAGCAGTACATATAGTTCAGATATTTGATCAGTTTTCTTATGAGTTTCTCTATTTTACTAACCCAATCATGCTGCTCTAAGAATGTTATCATAGTAGTTAATCAATACCATTACAATATGCCCTGAGAATTCATTAAATATTTGCACAGGGATCCAAAACAGTGGCTGACCATCTAAGAATTATCTTTTTTCCTAACTGTGGTAATATGAAATTTGCTCTCCTCAATTTGTTCAATTTTTTCAGTATTTTTAAATAATTTATTAAATAATTCCAAGTACATTAATGTTGGTAAATGTCAAAGCAGTTTTACCTTTAATGGTTCAGTGGCATTTTATAATAATTTACTATGGTTATCTATGTAATTTAAGCCTCATAGTCCAATCCTAATTTCTCATGCAGACTCTACTGTTTCAAATAACAAAGTTTTTTGAAACATCCAACCAAATGTTTAGCTGATCATTCTTGTATGGGGATGAAACCTCGCATAATTATTTTGTTCCTTCAGGCACCAAATGAGCGTGCACGTTTGTACTTCCTGCTGGGCTGGTTCCATGCTATTATTCAAGAACGTCTACGATATGCACCCCTGGGATGGTCCAAAAAGTACGAGTTTGGTGAATCAGATTTAAGATCTGCTTGTGATACAGTGGACACCTGGCTGGATGATACAGCAAAGGTAAATATTTGTGCAGAACATTGAAAGTATTGCAAGGGCAACATGTGATGACTGTGATTAGAACATTACTACTAATACAGACGTTGTGGCTCTGGGATGGACAGGGGATAACTAGTTCCATGTTGTCAGGATTTTGGGGCGAGATGAAAATGAACAATGCGGATGTTGCTGGTAACTGTCAGTTGTTATGAACAGTCTTGGCATTTGCCTTTTTTAAATGAAGGTCACTCTTCACTTGGGTTGAAATTAATTACCTTTTTGTTGTGGAATGATGTGAAGCCACCCATATTCAACTTAAATTTAAAGCAGAAATTCTGAGAGTTTTCATGGACACACTTTTTAAATTTGTGATTACATGCAACAAAGACAGTAAGCTTATTGCTATATTATATCACTGGGGGTATTTAAAGAGAGGGTAGATAAATTTTTGAAGGATCAGAGAATTGAATTCTCTGAAACTGGCAGATTCTCTGAAGAGTTGAGGATTGGGGCAAATAAGCACGATATTGAGTGGTGATGTAGCCTGAGGCTGCTAGAAGGCCTGTTCCTGCTGTTTTATATGCAATCTTGATTTCGTCCCCTGGCTGAGGACATGGGAGGTTTTTGAGTGTGCATGTCTAGTATTTGAAAGGGGGCAAGAGTGCATACTTAAAATGTGATTAGTCATTTGGGACTAAGATGCAAAACTTATTCAAAGGATTATGAATCTCTTCAGAATTTGCTACTTCTGAATGCTCATTGCATGTTTTAGATTCAAAACAGAAATCAGTGGGATCGATGTGGGAAGGATGTGGGAAGGTGGTATCAGTGGTAGGCAACAATACTATCAGTGGTGGGCAACAAACACTGATAGTATTGAATGGCAGGCAGTTTTAAATAACTGTGGGTGAATTGTTGAGCTTTTATTATCTTTTTGTAAAAATGATCAAAGGGTTGATCAGTAATGGTCAAGTCAATTTGCCTATGCAGTCTTCTAATCAGACTCTGATTTCTGCCTTTGGGAAAAGTGAAGCTAAACTACCTGTTGTAATAGTCATTAATTCGGCTTCCGTCAGCAA
Organism: Rhina ancylostomus; assembly: GCA_030265395.1. Classification (NCBI taxonomy): domain Eukaryota; kingdom Metazoa; phylum Chordata; class Chondrichthyes; order Rhinopristiformes; family Rhinidae; genus Rhina; species Rhina ancylostomus. Next base: position 118,575,952 of record JARFYF010000001.1, read on the forward strand.
AATCAATAAATTTGACTGAAAAATCCATCACAATGAGAACGCATTGCACAAACGATTCGTAACTGTCTTGCACAATATATAAAGTTTAAGGCTGATAATTTATTTGCAGCCCAAGTAAATTGAGAGTGCTGCAGTGAAGCTACTTCAACAATTTTTCAAATGAATCAATTTCTTTCCTGCAGGGACGCCAGAACATTTCACCTGATAAGATTCCTTGGGCAGCTCTGAAAACCCTGATGGCCCAGTCCATTTACGGTGGGCGTATTGATAATGAATTCGACCAGCGGTTGTTGAACTCCTTTTTGGAGCGTTTATTTACAACTGCTAGCTTTGATAGTGAATTCAAATTGGCATGCAAAGTTGATGGACATAAGGATATTCTAATGCCAGATGGAATCAGGTAAATTTAAAGTGGGTATGTTTAAAGTGGAGGTTGGTAGGTTCTTGATTAATGTGGTTGTCAAAGGTTACGGGAAGAAGGTTGTTGAATGGGGTTGAGAAGTAATAATAAATCAGCAACAATCGAATGGCAGAGCAGACTTGATGGGCTGAATGGGCTAATTCTGCTCCTATGTCTTATAAGATGTTTCTACTGATTTAATTGTTTTAAACACTGATTAAAATCAAGAGAGAAGATGTTAAATTATTTGGTACAGGATTCATTAATGGTGATGTTTTGTGAAGTCTCCATTTGGAAAAATAGATATCTAAACTTGGAACTTTTTTTTACTTTGAATTAACAAATGATTTGCATGCAGGCGAGAAGAATTCATACAGTGGGTTGAGCTGCTTCCTGACACTCAGACTCCATCCTGGCTGGGTTTACCAAACAATGCTGAGAAGGTGCTTCTAACTACACAGGGTAAATATAAGATTTCCAATTACTTTTACAGTTTCTAAGTACCTAAATTAAAAGCGTTGGATTTTGAAAAGCTGGAAGTATTGCAACAAATAAGGATAGTAATTATACTAATACAGACAGTATTTCATTATCCATGATGTGGGTCTCATTGAAAAGGCCATTTATTACCCTGTAAAGGTGGTGAAGCCTCTGCCTTGGGCTGCTTCACTCCTTTTTAGTGAAGCTACCACCTCACTGTAGTCACTGTGGTATTGTAACCTTTTTTGGGAAGTTTCATGGTTTAGACCCAGTGAAGATGAAGGTCTGGCGATACACTTCCAAGTCAGAATGGTTTGTGACTTGGAAAGGCCCTGCAGGTGGTAGAGTTGCCATGCATCTCTTGCCTTTCGTCTCTACAGTGGAGGTAGTGAGTTTGGGATTTGCTGTCTTAGTGGTCTGGGTGGATAACTGCAGTACGTTTTGTGGATGGTTTACGGTGCAGTTATTGTGTGCTAATGGTACAGGGAGTGAATGCTAAAATCAATGAATGGGATGCCAGTCAAGAGGGCTATTTTGTCCTGAGTGTTGTTTGAGATTTCTGACGATTGTTGGAGCTGTACACATCCAGGCAAGACATGCTTTGCAGATGGAGGAAAGACTTCATGGTGTACATGGTAAGTTAACCACTGCAAGATACTTGGCCTCTGACCTTGTCTTGTAGCTTTGATAATTAATGTGGCTGGTCCAGTTGCGCTTCTGATCAGTGGTGAACCCCAGGATATTAATGATGGGGGACTATAAGAGTTGTTAATGCTGTAGACATTACATTTTCAAAAATGACATGATCCCACAGTCAAATGTACATTCCTCATTTTCTGTTGTTAATTCATTATTCTTTTTCTCACTGCACAAACTATGATGTTGTATTTGTCTGATTAACAAATTATGTTCCTCTATACAGGTTAATGACTTTCAGGCTGCCTTCTTTCTCCTTTTCCGAGCAATTTCCACTGATTAAGGAAAATTTAGATTAAAAGCTATCCCTGTTTCTTTCTCGTTCTAATCAATAGTTTTTCTTCCACATCCTCAGCAAGCTTTGAAAATCCTTGTGCATACAATGAAATCATTTGTGCATTTCAAGGTTTTCATTGCATAGCTAATCAGGGTTGTTGTACCATATTTCTCAATGCATGAAAATGGAGAGAGCAATACATAGCAATATTATGATTATTTCTGCCTCATGTTTTCTAGTATCCCTAAAAATAAGAACCCCTCAAACAATAAAGTGTCTTGTTGCATTATGATGCAGAACAGAATAGAATTGATTCCATTAGCCCATTTTAATGGTAAATTTTGTACACACTTTGTAGTTAAATTTAAGTTTTGTGAAAAGTATATTAACCTAATTGTATGTACAGAAGTAGATTACTTTATCATTGAAATAGTTTAACAGGAACAGTGTTTCAGGCACATTTACATTGCACCTGAAGGGTTTTGGTCCTTTAAATGGAAGAATTACATCCCTATATTTCTCTAATGCATCACCTTCAGTGTTCTTAGTAGTGTTTCTACATCTTTTCTGAGCTAGAACTTGGTCGGCACTTACAGAAGACCATTGGTTCCAGCTAACAATGCTTGGCTTGCTGGCATGTTTTTCTGCACTTGTATAGTAATACAATGTCACTAATACTAGTCAGAGCTCATTTTTCAGCATGAGATACTTCTATGCAGTTTGTCTGACCATCAGCAGCCTGAGAGATTGTTAAATGAAATTATTCCTGGAGCTTTTCTTTGGTAATCTCCATGTGTTTTTGGAAGAAAGAATATGCTATGTTTTCAATTATTTTCTCGATGTAATTTTTTGATAAGCTTTTCATTTTGAAACTAAATTGATCTATTTTGCCACTGTATTCATATTTTAATTGAGAAGCATCCTAGCTGGGTTATCTTTTGATCCCTTGACCCTTATCTGGTTCAGGCACTGACATGCTCAGCAAAATGCTGAAAATGCAGATGTTGGAGGATGAGGACGATCTAGCTTATGCTGAAACAGAGAAGAAGCAACGGACAGGTTCTACTTCAGATGGAAGGCCAATTTGGATGCGAAGTCTTCACACCACAGCCTGCAACTGGCTCCAACTTATTCCAAAGTCACTTAACCATCTTAAACGCACAGTTGACAACATTAAGGTAAGATTGACCATTATGTTTCAAAGTAAAGGGAAAATGATCTGTTTTGAGAAAGCTCTTTTTTATATTGTATCTAACTAATAGTTATAAGAATTGCAAGGACCACTACAATGACTTAGTAATCCAAAATTACTGAGATTTGTATAGTAATACCATTGACTAAATGGCAGCTAGTGTTGTGTTGCCAGGTCAGTTTAATGGAACATTAATCAAATATGCGGTTACCAATGACACAGATCTTCGACATTATATCTGGGATGTTGGAAGAGATTATAACCTTTGCTATATCAAAATATTGCAACCGTTTCTTAATAAATATGGATTGAATTGGCTTCTTCAGCTAAAGTGTTCTGTGGACAATCCTTGTTAAAGTTAGTTGTAAATTATTTGGCACTCACTCTGGCTTCTGTTGATATTGAGAATGGGGATGTCCTTTGAACAACTTCACAAATGGAAGCAGCCCATGGACTACATCGTCATTTAAGACCAAAACTATCAAGTTAACTACCTCTACCATCTCTTCACAACACTTGGCTTCTTTCTTGACTCTCATCTCTAGACCCACTAACCTACTGATTATCAGATTTCATCATTGCCAGATCTCAAATATAAATGTCTTCCATTTTGAAGTCCAGCTCAACTTGCGAATCTGAACTTGGTTCATCCATTCAAACTACCTTTTCATATCCATTGTCCCTTTAAGTCATTGAACATGGTTATCTTCCAGAGTTGTCTGTTTTCCCCATCAATTCCATATTTGAACCCTATTCAAACTTTTGCCCTTACACTGAAAGGGCCCTAATTGATAACTGTGACAATGGTGGGCTGTTCCCCACACACATCCTCCAAGCTTGGTTGCAGCTTTTGACACTCTTGTCTCTCCATTGTCCAGTTCGGTGAGATTCTCCTCTATAGACTAAATGAAGGAGACGCTAGCACTACAGTGATTTCCCCGATCCAAACATCATTCATAATCTTGAGCTTTTCCTAAATTATAGCCTAATTGTTATTTTTAAAGCTGTAAACTGAGTTGTAGTACTAGATAATAGCTTCCGTCGCTGTCTGTAAGGAGTTTGTATATTCTCCCGTGTCTGCGTGGGTTTCCTCCGGGTGCTCCAGTTTCCTCCCATGTTCCAAAGACATACAGTAGGTTAACAATGGGTTTAAAATGGGTGGTGTAGACTCATTGGGCTGGAAGGGCCTGTTACCATGCTGTAAATAAAATTTAATTTATGAAAGCAATTACTCATTTTATGCTTCAAGAATGAAAATAGACAAATTGGAAAATAAATTAATGGAGACCAAGACCAGAGTAATCCTGTTACAATGTATTTCCATTCTTCCAACAGTGGTGCTCAATAACCCTTGATAGTTAAAATGTCTATTAACATCTTAAGTACAAAACAAGTTATACAATGTTTATCTTTATAGGATCCATTGTTTAGATTCTTTGAAAGAGAGGTTAAGAGTGGGGCAAAGCTTTTGCAGGATATTCGCCAAGACCTGGCTGATGTAGTGCAAGTATGCGAAGGGAAGAAGAAACAGACCAACTATCTGCGGACATTAATTAGCGAGATGGTGAAAGGTAAGGAAATTAAAATGAATATATTTTGTACATTTAAAATGTGTAGCTTTTGAAATAGTGACCAAGTTCTGTGGGGCAGGGGAGAAGAAAAACTACAAAACTTCCTTAACCTTGTGCATATAATTGTGTTTCCAAAATTTTTGTAAGATTAAATATTGTACAGAAATCATTTCTTGGACTGGTAACATTGTAAGTTTCCCAACCTCATTTAAATAGCTGTGCACTGAATCACTTGGCTATATGCATGGAGTATTTGCTTGTCATACTAACCCTAGTCCTCTGTTCCTGCTCAATATCCTGTCAAGCCTACAGTGTGGAAAAATGAGTTATCTATTTTGGTTGATAAAAACATATGTTGAGTATTTGTTTTTAAATAATGAGAGATTGGGAAGTGTTGATATTCAAAGGAACTTGGTGTATTTGTATATGAGCCACTGAAAGCTAAGGCAGTGGTGCAATAAGCAGTTAGGAAGACAAATGGTATGTTGGTCTTTGTGAGAGGATTTGAGTACAAAAGTAATGATGACTTGCAATAATTATATATAGTGCCCTGGTGAGATGACAATATTTTGCAGTTTCGGTTTCCTTACCTTACCTTACAATAAAAAGGATATGCTTGCTATAAAGTGCGTGTAGCAAAGACTCATCTGGTTCCTAAGATATCTAGAAGAGATGTGAGCTGATCGCATTTGAAATGTGCGCAATTCTTAGAAAGCTCAGAAGGATAGATATTTGGAGCTCTAGGTTGAGGAGTCTAGTGCTAAGGGGTCACGATCTCAAATAAGTGGTAGGCTGCTTCAAGAAGGAATCAGTCCATTTCAGTCCTACGGATGGTGAAAATTAGAACTCTTTGTTTTGGAGGGCTGTGGAGCCCTAGTCATTAATTTCAGTTTGAATGAAATCAGATTTTGGATTTGGGGGAAAATCAAGGTAAGGTAAGACCAGGCTCATGGGGCCAAAATGCCAACTATTTATGTTGTCAATTAGAAGCACAAGCCTTGGTTTGCTTTTTTTTTTGACAGATGGGAAATGTGGGGACAAAATGCAACTGCACAGCTCAAGTACGTAAATCCATATTGGGCAGTTAAAATAAGGTCATGTTTTTATGGCTAGCTGTACACTTTTTCGTACATTGAAGCAACGTCTGGAAAATTCCAAAAGAAATCTTTCCATGAGTTTTTTTGCAAGGATTTTTTTTTTAAATCACAGATTTACCTAGTGAATTTGGATTTTCAATTAGCAAGTTCTAAATTAACCTGCCATTATCTGTTGTTATAAGATGAATGTAGTTGTTGCTTCTACACCAGCTAAGTTGCCAGATGTGAAGTGCATCCAGCCCCTTAGCTTAGTGAAATCAGAACTCCCATCAAAATTGGCAAATCCAACAGCAGAACAGGAGATCAAATGCACTAGCATCTGAACTCCCAGACCTTTGACTTGTATGTGGCAGTTAATCAAGTTGAACATCAAATTCAATCCAGCCATGTGTCTTGATCAGAGTCCTTAAAGACTAGATTTACAATGGAAACTTTGATATTTTTGTCCTCAAACTTCCCACACTACTTATGTAGTTGAATAGGCCTCTATTATCCAGCTTTGAAGGGCTGCCCTTGGCTTATCCATTCCTACCTGTCTAACAAATCCTGGTAAAAATTCAGAGAAGGCACCAAAGATCCAAAAAACACTTTAGAAAGACACAAACTGTGCTTATCTTGTTTGTTGACAAGTAATATTTGATTAGCTGCAAATAAACTGATGAGTCAATTTAGACTCTATGGAAAATGGAAACTCATCTGTTGTGATAATTCAACATTTGTTATTCTGACTCCCCACTACATATTTTTAAAACAGGGAAAACAAAAGTATAATGAAATGAAATTTTGAACTAGAAGCAAGAGTATCAGTAGATAGGCCAGGAATAGTAGTATTGCACATTTGTTCATTTGGTTTTAAGAATAATGGCATTTAATTATTACCAACAAGCATTTGGTTGGATTTTTCAGACTTGGTTCAGTCTGCATTATTCTGGTTACAATTATTAGGCAAGTAATCTTCATTTGGAATTACTAACAGATAATTGTGTTAAATGCAGAAAGTCTTAAAAAAATGTAACATTGAGTTCATTTGCAAATATAAAGGAGCAACCATGTAACTGTTTGATGTATTAAAGTATTAAGTTACAGTTGAATTTTTTAAAAATTACAATTCAGAATTCTCTTCCCCACCCTTCCTTGCCCAAAAAAAGGTATTTTGCCTCGGAGTTGGGTGCGTTACACAATCCCTGCGGATATGACAGTTATTCAATGGGTGTCTGACTTCAGTGAACGTATAAAGCAGTTGCAACAAATATCCCAGGCAGCATCCACTGGTGGTGCTAAAGAACTAAAGGTTGGTGTAACTACCTGCTTATACTTATTTTAATATTGTTTAAAACTTGTGTTTTCATAAAAAGAGGCTGTTAAATTTTAAAAAACGTACAGCTCAAGTTTTATGGAAAAACTGCTTCATTAGACAACTTCATGTGTAAGTACAGGAATGTAGAAAGAGCAGGGTTAGGCTTCTACTTAACTATTGTTTACAATGGAGCAGACTGTTGCCACAAAATTGCTGCCTGCCTGCCCGCCCACCCCATTGGCACAGTGTCAAAGACTATGCTGGAGCAAGCATGTAATTACACAGAGCACAAAGTAACATCACTAACTTTTGGTTTTTAAAAAAAAATCAATTTGTGAAGCTTAAAAAGCATATCCACCTTTCTCCCATTCATTTGAATAGGATTGCCATGCTTGCAGCAGGGGCTTTACTATTAGTCTTGTAGAGCAATCTAAGTTAGTTTTAATTATTTCTCCATTTATCACCTTTTCGTGCAGAGTTCCAAGCCTCTGCTAGCCCTGGATGGGAGAATTTCTACTCCTGCCTACCCTTAATATTTTGACCAATTATTTCAACCATATGATCACTTAAAATCCCACCATTAGCAAAACAACGATGTACTAGTAAATTTAGTTGAAAAAGTGAACTTTCATTCTAATAGCATATCATGGTATCCAAAGGATATTTAGCAAATTAACCTTTGTCAATAACAATGATTGAAGTATATAGAATGGTGGACTTCAGTGCTGGAAGGAAGTGTTTTCATGTTGATTACATGTTTTATTTCCTGTAGAATATTCATGTTTGCCTGGGTGGCTTATACGTGCCAGAGGCTTATATCACAGCAACACGACAGTATGTGGCTCAGGCAAACAGCTGGTCATTGGAAGAGCTTCGACTAGAAGTTACTGTTACAAATAATCAGAACTCTGTTCTGGATGCCTGCAGTTTTGGGATAACAGGTTAGTGCAAATCATTTTCAGTGACAATGGCTACCACAGATACAGAACTGAACTGTGTCAACATTTAGAGGTTCCCTGAGTAAGTGTTCTGTTTGAAATATTTTGTAGCATGTCCTCACCATATATGCCATAAATTAGTATTGTCCTCATGAACATTTTCATTCACATGTCTCTGGAGACCATAGCAGCTAAAACAAATCACTTCATTAATGAGTCAGCTTTCATTCTGTGATCAGTTTTTGCCATTTTACATGACCTTTTCACTTCTACTTGGTCACAGGGGGTTTTGCAACTTGCAAAATTGTCCAGTTGATGGCAAAGAGGGATTAAAATTGTTTTCTCTAAAAAAATCTCTTTGGGATACTTTTTCCACAAATTATACAGTTTATATAACCATATGTCACCAAGACCAAAGTGCTTAGCTGGTTTCCTACACTGTAGATAAAAAGCAAAGTCATATGGGTTGTAAAATACAGTTAATTTGGATTTTCTGTGGACTTGATAGGATATTATGCTATTCCCTTATGGACTTTTAACTAAGGCCATGTTAAATTGACAAGTTTGCATATAATGGCAACCTTTCAAAAGATTCTACATATTAACATTTTCCTTTTGTACAGGCCTGACTCTTCAGGGTGCCACTTGTAATAACAACAAGCTGTCCTTATCCACCTCAATATCCACTGAACTCCCTCTCACACAACTTCGGTGGGTTAAAGAGACGCATGCTGAAAGGAAAGCTAATGTGGTGAGTAAATGACTCGATTCATTTAGTACTACCTTGAATGTTGAAATGACCAACTCAATTGTCTGCTAGTGTCAGGTGAGAGGAGTCGTGCTCACCAAAATACACACAAGTGCTGCAACATCTTTACCCAAGACCAGACTCGTCATCAAATGTGCAAGTAGATATTTCTATCAGATGTATTAAGGGAATCGATAGAGAACCTGTTGGGTCTACATGCAGAAGGGTTAAATTCCAATCCATTTCAATAATAGATTGATGCCAGGTTATTGTGGATTTTGAATAATGAAGTGCCTAGATAAAAGGCAGATACATGTTCATGAATCAGCTGCGATCTCTCTGATAACAAGGAAGGGCCAAATAGAAATGCAAGCAAAAAGAATAAAGTCCACTGTTAACTTTACAAAGCATCTTTGCTGGCTGATTCCTGAAAGTTTATAACTTTAAGGGTATTTTGTATTTGTTTAATGCCCTTGCAATTTTTTTCTTTAATTTACAGGTGACACTTCCTGTATACTTAAACTTCACTCGTGCAGACCTGATATTCACTGTTGACTTTGAAATCGCAACCAAGGAAGATTCCCGCAGCTTTTATGAGCGTGGTGTTGCACTGCTATGCACAGAATAAAAGAGAATTATTGCTATGTGGAACTTGACCTGAAGTTACATAATTACATTGCATGTGCTATTATTTAGAACTAATTCCCAGCAATCTTTCAAAATAATGAATGACTTTTAGAAGGAATCTGTTAATCTGAAAAATGGTCTGAGTTAAGAAGAAAGTCTGAGTTGATGGTAGCTGAGATTTAAGAGCTGGCAAATGTAGCTTGCAATTTTGATTCCTGGCTGGTTTTACAATGAATAAAATTATACATCATGATTGGAAGTCTGTTTTCTAGCAAATTCAAAAACAATGAATTTTAAATCTATGTAAGCAAGGTCCTACACTGGATTAGTATTTTCTGTCTATTGGAAAACATTAACCATCAGAATGCCCATTGGTAGGTAACTTCAATTTGTAAGCTATAGAGCCTTTTCATAGGTTTTTGTTGCTCAGATTACTGCATTTATACATCCCTTTCTTGGTGATGCAGAACTGGTAACAGTCCCATCTTTTGTATATTGTAAGGAATGAGTGCAGATGTTAACACAGTAGAATACACCAAGAAAAGATCAAGTTTGCAGTGCTACTGTGTCAATAAAAGCAAGCATTAACCCAAAAACTGCGTGTGACTATAGCCTCTAGACTGGAACTTAAATCCACAACCTTCCAATTCAAGACACAGTTACTAGTCAGCACCCATGTGCCATAAACTTTATGGATTTGACAATTTGTTCAAGCTGGGCAGCTGGTGAAGGCTCTAAGCCCCACTGCTGGTTTACCCTGAGCATTCATTGTTTATGAGAGTATTGACAAAAGTTTTAAAGTACTAGCAAAAGTAGTACAACTCAAACATATTTTCTACAGCATTGTCATTCAATTGAATGTCTTAACTGTACATGAACCAACTGCAGTGAAGCTGGCAGGGTGGATCAGAAGTTCATCCACCTTGCCTT
>JARFYF010000001.1:118662580-118677303 GCA_030265395.1 Rhina ancylostomus
AACTGTGAAGGGTCAGATATGTTAATTATTCTGATGTAACTCTTGGTTTTAAAAATGCCTTTCCAGTTTAGTTTTTACATAATTTCACAAGTGGTTTTTATTTAAATTAATATTGTGTTAAAGACTTTCTCTTATTGATGACATTCATTTACATAATGTTTGATTCTAATAGTAGAATGTTCAGGCAACCAGCTTCTCTATTGTATGAAATTACAGCTTCTAAATCTGTAACTGAATTTCTGAAAATATTCCAGTTGTATCTTAAATAACTTTCATTGTGCAGCAACCTGCTATAACAGCTGATCTAGATTAACATTATTCATTACATTTCTTGGCTCAAAGAGTTGAATAAACTTTCTATAGATGGTGTGTTATCCAAAATGCAAGTTGTTTTCTGAAATCTATGTAATTATTTAATCTAATTTCAAAATTAATATGTAACTTGTATTTTATGAAATTGCAGTTTCCTAGATTAAGCAGTGGGGAGGCAGTTTTTAGGATGTGTTTTTGCAATGATTTGGTAGATAGCACTTTCACTTAAAATTTAAAGTAATGGGTTCAAAACCATGAAAATCCAAAGAATGAAGAAATCCTCCACTGCAATTTTGTGGATCAGATGTTACACCAATGTTCATTACATTCTCCAAGTGGATATCAAAGATCCTGTGATAGTGTTTCAGTGAAGACCAATGGAGTTGTCCTGGTTAATATTTGTATCTCAATCAATGTCATATGCATTGTGGTCACGATCACATTACTGGCTGTCCATAAACAGGCTGTGTTTTCCAGGCAAACAAAGTACCACCAAATGTTTTGAATACCAGGATCCATATAAATGTCTGCTTTTGTGCTTTCAATATTTTGAAACCTCATTTTTATCGCAAACCATTTTCCTGCAAGGCTAACCAAATAAATGCTTGTGATTCCATTCCAGTTTCCTTTATCTGAACAGGTTTTCTAAATAAAAATAGACTGTGAATGTGCTGACGTTTATTGTATACTTCAGTTGCCCTTTAAGTTGGTGGTGAGCCACCATCATGAAATGCTGCAGTTTGGGTAGCTGCATTGTGCTGCGTTATCACCAAGTACTGGTATGGTGATAATAAATAAGGGAGTTCTATGGTTTTAACATGCTGATGAAGGAATGTCAATGCATACACAGTGTATGTGACTTGGTAGAAGTGGCTTTATATGCCTGTTGCCCTCCATCTTTTAGGTGACATGTGGGGTTTGTGAGATACTGTTGAACTATAGCCAGAATGGAGGAAGTGAATAAGTTGGTGGGTGTTACTTTGTCCTGGATGATGTCAACATTATTGTCATTAGGGATGAGCACTACCAGGCAACTACAGAATATTCCATCAGACTTTTGACTGGTTTATGTTAGTCTGGTTTATGGAGTGGTGGGGTCGGGTAAGAGGGGTAAGGAATTGGGGTGTCAGGAAGGGGATTACTGGTCTCGGTATGGAGTCTGACTTCGTAGCCTTATTCATGGGATGATGAATTATGCCAGAAGTGGCTGAAAGTGTTAGCATTGGACAGCTGGAACCTTAGTAAATGAGGGAAATAGCTCATTGAGCCAATCAGATGGAAGGATTGTGAAATAAACAGCTCAAGGACTTGTAGAATGGATGTACTTCATGGGAAATTAAACACAAAAATATAAAGAGTCTGAATTGACAAAAGGCAGAAAAAAATTGAGGTTTTAAAATTATAATTAAAAAATTTCCAATAATTAAAACCAGATTGTTGGCAGTGACGATCATTTACCATGTCAAATTAAGTCTAAGTACCATTTTAATAACAAGAGTTTGTGGTGAGTTTGGTTTTTGTCTGCTGCACAAGTACAGCAGCTTGGCAAATGCAATGTATTTTGGTGAGGAGGCGTGCACTGAGATGCCATTTTAACAAAGCTAAAGGACCATCCATGGAAACCTTTCAATTTTTTCCACACATTCTGTCTTGCCTGAAAATGTAATGGCATCCATAATTATTAAGCAAAATATTATGAATCACTGGACAGTTGGTCATAAACATCCAAGTTGGACCTTGTAATTACAGCTTCTGTCTGATTTTATCCATTCCTTAAGTATGCCCTCTGCTGGGGGGTCACAGGTGTATTCAGTTTTAGCACAGTTATTATTGTCCATACACTTTTCAAGGAAACTTCTAAGGAAACTTTTAAGTAAACAGTCATAGAGTGAAGGTGATCGCACATGAAACCACAGTTCCACTGGAGGCTGCTTTGAAATGGTGAAAGTTGTGATTTATTTAATTGACTGCAAAATACTTGTTCAAGTTCATTTTGAATACAGCAGTGGTAAATATTGTAAGCACCCTGGGGAATGTATTGCTTTGTTTATTACAGTTAAAAGGAGGCAAATGCTGCATAAGCAAAAAAAAACATTTTGGAAGCATTGGAGGCTGTGATGTTGAGAAATTGTAAAACTGATATTTGGAAAGTATACAAGTGGTATATTAAAATTAGTATCACCCAGTATAGGTCCTTATCTCCTTTGGAACACTGGAACTAATTATTCTCTTTAATATGAAAGACAATCATTGTAATTGAGATAAACACACTTAATACTCTTCCACCTAAATTATTACTTGTTATATAAAATTTTGCATCATATGTTTTTGCTATTTAGTGGCTCTGTTTCTTAATGCTGCATGCAGGTTGTTATTAAAATACAAAAACAAAATCACTTTATGGCTGTATATAATTTTTGATTTTTGTGGGAAATTGCTCAGATCTATTTTTAGAAATTAGTTAATGTAACAGATTTTTAGTTGACAGTTTTCTTCCTATTCTTACAGCAGCTAACCACTGCCATTAATTTAGCTTGGGGTTTAGCTGAATGGACTTCACACTATTTTATCTCTTGGCATTTGCACTACCAGCAAAATATGTTTCAATAAGATCTGGTATTGTTTTTTCTTCTGGCACTGCTCTATTTAATGGTGGGGGGGGGGTGTGGAATTAAAAAACAGCCATTTATACGCCGACAAATGGAACTCTTTGGTCAAACTGCATTCAGAGAACTGAGGACCTTAAGGACCTCATTGTGATGATTTTTTTTTTAAAGTGTGTAAATTTAAAGTCTACTGGAGCAGCCTGTGATTCTGCTTTCAGATGTTGCTTGTTATTGCAGTTCAACTTGCAATACTGAATTTTATGCAGTGTTGGTTTTCTAAATTTTCCTCAAAGTGCAAACTCGACCAAATTGTCATATTTCACCCAGATTAAGAGAAATGTTAGCTGTTATGATTTGATGAAAAAGTCCATCATTGTGCAGAACAAAGTGTGGTTAATACAGTATGAATGGTGAGTAAACCTAAAAGAAACGTTCCTTTCTCCTTTTGATGATTTTGTCATCCTTGGCTTGCATGACAATCTATGAATAGATCATAAATTTTAAAGTTGTAAAACAGTAACATTAGTCTATTTAAATATGTATGCATCAAGTTTCTAAGGAGTATTCTGATTCTCCAATAGCTTGGATATGTGAAGTGGTCTTGTTTTAATGTTCATTGTCATTACTCATGGTTCAGCTGCTAAAAGGTATTTTATATTTTTAATCTTGGAGAATCATAGAAATTTGCAGCACAAGACAACTAAAAATGGACATTGCATTATTGCCACTTCTCACTCTTGGTCCATAGCCCTGTAGGTTAAATAGCAGGTACTTTGAAATGTGGTGAGGGTTCTCCTTCAACACCCTTTAAGCTTCTGAGTTCCAGATCCCACCTCATTTTCCCCTCTAATCCTACTACCATTAACTTAATTGAAAAGCTAGAATTCTATAATTAAAAACACAAAATGACAGGCTATTGACCTGAAATGTTAACTTTCTCCCAAAATGCTGCCGCACATACTGATTAACTCAAATTTCAGCGTCCTGGTTAAGGGGAAAAAAGGTCCTTTCACAGTTTACCCTTTCTCAACAATTTTATATTAAACCTAATTTGATTTTTTTTTTCTTTTGTTTCAAAGGAAACAATGTTGGTCTTGAACCTCTGGTGAACATACAACTGTGGCAGTGTTTTGTAAATCTCCTCTATACTTTGACCCTTCCTGTAGTGGTGACCAAAACTCCACTATATAACACACTTTATGCATTTTATAGGTTGATTCTAGCTTTGCCTTCTGTGCTTTGGCCATTAAATTTGGTATCTCATAACACACCTTGTCTATTATCCTTTTTTCAGAAATTTGTAGATATACATGCCATGTTATCTCTTCTTCTCTAGAGTCTCTCTTACCATATATTTCCTTCTCTTGTTTGACCCTTCCAAATGCATCACCTCAGATTTTTCTGGATTGGATATCATTTGGCAGTCTTGTGCCTTTTCTAACTTGTAACTTCCTATAGCCCAGAGCTATTACACTTTCTGGTATTGGCAAACTTAATGACATGTCTATTTGGGTCTAATCCCTTGTGTACCAAGTAGCCTATACTGAGCCCTGTAGAACTTCATGCATCCTTTCAGTTGCTAGAATTCCCATCCATTACCCACTGTTTTCTGCCATTTAATCCACCTTGCCACTTTTTTTCCTTTTTGGCTTTTACTTCTCAATCAATTTGGAATATGGGACCTTTTCAAGTATCTTGCTAAAATATATAAAAATTATATCAAATGCTCTGCCTTCATTGACACTCCTTATGTCAATGTTTACTTAAGTCAGTAAGACATGATCTTCCCTTGTGCTGTCATTCAGAAATTTTATAAGGATTTTCCCAATAATGTTATGCTGGCTGGTATGAAGTTATTTGATTTATCCCTTAATTTTTATTTTTTTTGCTCAGTTTTTATACACATTCTTCTGCAGTGCCAATGCTTTTATCATCCCTCTCTTTGGAGACAGGTGCAAAGTATTCATTCAATACTTTACATGTATTTTGCCTCCACATTCTACACCTGAATTCATGCTTCCTCACATGGCACATCTTAGCGATAGGTCTGTACCAACTGGTTTTTGAGAATGCAGAGATTAGGAAAATTGAACTATAGATAATTCACAAGTTTCACATGGTTTAATGTATAATGTTTGTTGTTCAGTGTTTGAACCAGTGAGTATAAGAAATGCCATTTTATCTAAATTGGATTTCTTATGAGAGAACAAATAATGCTGCTTAAAAAGGTTTTTCCATTAAAGGACAGCAGGCCTTTAAAATTAGTTAGGTATGTCAAAATCAGCAGAAACTCCTGGATTACTGTTCTGGTCATGGTGTGCTTGTTGATTTGGCCCTAATAAGATGCCCAAGAATGATGGTTCACTGTATATGAAAATTCTAAAATGTTAGCAGAAGTTAAGATTAACACTTGGCACTCTGGAACCCAATTGCAATTTCACTTTAAAATTTGGAAGTTAATCATGTGTAATAGTCGCTAACTACTGAAGCTTCAGATGATCTTAACCAATGCAGACTATGAGCATACCCAGAAAATATATTTGAGTTTTGCCAACTAGATAATTCAAACCTCACTCCCACGTCAGGCAATTTAATCCTATTTTGCATTTTTGGTGCATGATTTAGTGATGTGGATTTTTTAACCATGATTGTGTCTAATTTATCTTAATAATTGTAAATTATCTTGCACTCCACCTCCGCATGGCAACCCTAAAGTAAACCTGATCCTAAGATGCTCCCTTTTGTCTGCACCTGATGATGAATTCTTAATTCTAAAAGATGACATTGTGAAATTCATATTAGTTTAGTGGTGGTGTAAATTTAGAACAACTCTAAATCATAGTTTAAACAAATGTTAATTTAAGCAAATACCACTTTGACTAAAATATTAAAGTTGACTAACGTAGATTGGATTAGTATGTGTGAGACCTTGTTGCTTTTGTGTAATTCTGTGCTTGAACCAAATACCCTGGGGGGAGGGGGTTGGAAACTAAGACTTGTAAAGTAGCATGTATGCATGTGCTTATGTATTCAGGATAAGAATAGTCACCAGTTCCATAAATATTTCCATTTGCTGACTGTCTATCAACTTGATTCTGTGTTATGTGAGTACATTTCAGCAGAATTGTATGAGGTTTGTGAGGGAAATGGACTCTTACCTTGGCTCCAGATAGTTTGCCATTTAATACCATTAATTTGGATTGGAAAATGTCATCAAAACAATATTTTGTAGTTCATATTTGTGAACATGGGAAGTATGAAATTGCTTTTGTATGCTTGTGATGGGCAATGTATTGGTAATCCAAACTATACCCCATGTGTTCTAATATCAGAGTTGGTCATCCTGGTATAAAATATTTTCAAATGGTTTGTTCTTAAGTGTCATTTGATTATCAAATTTTATCTGGAGCCAATCACAATATAGAAACTGAATTGTATTTTCTATGCAAATACTTTGGTGTTTGTACTAGATTTGATGAATTAGTTTAATTTTCATTTGAATTTAAGTTTACATTGAAACCAAACTTTAATTATCAGGTTCCCAATTATCAGGATAAAGTTATTAATTTACCTACACCATTATGCCTCATCAGAAAACTTGAAATACTTAATACGTCATAGAGAAATGAAGTAATGTTTAGTATGAGTGTCAAAGATATAACAATATGAAATGCTATGTTTACAGGGCTTGTCATCCCAAAACCAAGCCAATTCGCCGAGTGGGACTGTAGTATAGCTGTCGCACTACTGCTTGCAAACCTTCGCTATGGGATAAGAAGTAATGACATTGGAGCCAGGAGCTGGTCTTCAGCCACAGCGCTTTTCAAATTTTATTATAGTGGTTATTTTGTTCAGAATTCTGCTGTGAATTGTGTAGAACTAACACTGGGGAACAATGTTGACTGAAAACTGTTGACGTGGGCTTATCTATTCCACTAACATGGACAACTGCTAACACCAAGGATCTATTCCCTTGGTGTTAGCAGTTTTATAAAAATAAACCAAAAACTATTTTACAAATCTTAACTCTACACTTTTCTTTGATCTTTTCAGAGTTGATGTAGTTTAATCAAATGTATAGTGAAAAAAAAATTAAAACAAAACTATTTGCAGTACATCAACTCTGAATTTGTATCTCACTTATGTCCTTTGCACTGATTTTTTTTTTGCTTTTCATTTTTAAATTGAAATTAGTTGGAAGGCAGCTTGGAATGCACTCAGTGGAATTGAGTCATTACTTTAAAGGCTTGAATTTGTGATTCAGGAGATGGATGTTGCAATCATAGATTTATATTAAAATAAAGTTGCACTTAATAGTTTAATGCAAGTAGAGAGATACTCATGGGATGTGCAAAAACTCCCAAAACAGGTGTGTTGTGGACAAAAGAATTTTTTCTGTATCTATTAAACATTTATTTTAATATTGTTTCAAATTGAACCAACGATGTACTATATGTATAAATATTGTTCATGTCCTGGAGCAATGATTATTTACTCTAGTTGAAGTTTTTTGTTTTAATGAAAGTAGTTTCTAATTCAGAAAATATATACATAATCTTGAATATAGTTTTTCTGTTCATTTTGGTTGTAAAAAGAGTACATTTGGCTGTAATTAATTCATTGAATTAATTGTTTGGTACAACAGGAAATCTTTGTATTTTAAAAAAAAGGTTATATCAGCTGTAGAGTTCTCTATCAGTGAGTATTTTAAGTCTCTGAGCTTTGTACTTCTGTGGTTGATGCATTGCCAAGGTCCAAAAGCTAGCACAGGGACCTACTAAATTCCAATTCATAACAGCTATATTGAGGAATTGGTTGATGTATTTTCTTTTGTGGGTTAGAATTGCTGGATCATGACAGACCTTCATCAATGTAAGAGAATTTAGGATGTGCCAAACGTTTTACATTTGTCATAGTCTAATTAGGAATTGCTCTAGGTTGGGCTATGTTGCCTCATAAATTTGCTGTATATACTGATGCTTATTTCTTGGAAGAATGTAAAAGTACAGGCAAAGCTTGAATAAATACCTTGCGTACTTCTTGATTCATTTTTTTTTTACTTGGGTCTTTTTAATGAGTTTTTAAGTCTGCACTGAATTAGAATTAAGTTTTTGGTATGAGATTTGTGTATTTTTGCTGAATACAAAAATTATGAATTCACTAAGTATGATTTTCTAGTATTGGTGTTTCTGATAGGTCCATTTATAACTTCACTTCAGTGAAAACTGAGAAACTACTGCACTAATTTAATGATCGGTGTATTAAAATTGAAAGTTGGTGCCAGATGCAGAGTCCTCGTCTAATCAGATGTTATGTGGATTTGAATTTGTGATTAGATATGAATGTGTACCTGTGCAGTAGGGAGTTTTACATTTTCCAAACACCTCATCCTTTAAAACTAGCTCTGCAAAACAAAATTATTCAAACAAGAGTATTTCTCCTATTATTTAAAATTGGGTTGCAGAAGTGCTTCAAAATATCATGTTTACTGTTCTAATGTTTGTTTAAAAATATTTAAAACAGAAGGCATTTTGAAATGAATACTGTATATCTACCTTTTTAAAAAAAGTTGATTTTTTTCCATTGCATGTAAGCAACTGTTACAGCAGTTCTTATTAATACCCATCACTAACAAATTCTGTGCCTTAAAATGGTAATGCCTCAGACATTGCTTAAACCAAATGTGACTTATAAATTTCTTTGATTTATCCTGCAAAGTTGATTCTTTTCAGTTCTTGATGCTATACTTGTGTTTGCAAAAATGTTACTATGCCATGTCTGTGATACTTGTATCAGATATTTTCTGGTCATTGTGCCTTGCAAGGATAATCTTGACTATTTATGGCTCCATTTTAAAAAAAGATGATGTAACCTTGCCTTTGTTTAATCTTAAACAGCTAGCATAAAGTGAGATCTTAAAAATTATTGACTAGTTAATAATCACTAATGCCTGTATTTGAAGATTACTTACTGTTATTTTTCTTATTCCTTGAAAGATCCTCAAAATAGAGGCTACTTGGGACCTAAAGGGAAGCAAAATTACTTTATAATATATTTAACACCAGGACTCACCAACAGTTTTTGACATAAATGTAATAGGAAGGCCTTCATTTTTAGCAACAGCATTAGAAGAGGTTGGTATAATTGTGGCATAAAATATTACTGGTACAGAACAGTCCACAAAATTAAGATTCTGGGAGTACAATGTTCAATACACTATGCTAAATCTTTTGACTCAGCAATATTTAGCTGACAGCAGGAATGCTGAACAGCTGAGGGCTGTCAGGTATGCTTCATATCATCATCTGGTGATATGATGGGTCACTGTCTTAGAATTCTATAGGTTTCAAGTTTTTCTGGGTCAAAATGGAATAATGAATTGTCTTTCTTCATCCTGTATGTCTTCATGAATTTGATTTACAATTATGTATATTTTTTCCTTCCTGTGTACTTCTGTTCTGGGACGTCTTCCATCCTATGTGGCTTTTCTTATTTTCTCTTGTTGCACAAATCTTTCATGAGAATGACTTACTGGAGATCAAAAGAAGGGCAAGTTAATGCTCTCTTCACAAAATATTAGCTATGCATAATAGGGAAGCCTATGAGATCTGTCTAAATGGATCTTGAAAATGGCCTTGCTTATATACTTGGGATATTTGGATGTATGACAGATTTTCAGCTTGTCATGAGAGCAAAAAAAACAAGATGCTGGAGGAACTCAGCAGGTCAGATGGAGCGATGCTCCAGAGATGCTGCCTGGGTCGCTGAGTTTCTCCAGCATCTCGTTTTTTTGCTCCTGCATCTGCATTCTTTTGTCTCAAGTTTTTTTTAACTCCTTTACTCTTGGCTAGTTCATGGAGTGGGCGACTGTTGCACTATGCTTTCATCTGTACTTTTGGGTACGCGTGTCAATGGAATTTTCTATTTAGCTAATCAATATCTAAATTTAGAAGCTGTTCTATATGAAATAGAGGGGAGAACATCCAAATAAAAGACATTTGTTCTGTTTATAAGTGTTACCCTTTACTGGTAGCAACTTATCAAAATAATTTAAGGAGCTATTGAAATGGTAAATAATAACAAAGACCATTGAGTAAGCATATCTAATTGCTTTGAGGTTTAGGAAGGATGTGGTATCAATAGATCTTGTGTCAAGAGATCAAAGTTGGATACTAACCTGCATCAGCTACTCTAAGGGGCTTTACTGTGTCAGCTATCCACGAAAAATTCTGTATGACTGCAGTCAGGACTTCCATGACCGATTGGAGCAAGGGAAATTAGCCTTGACATACTGAATATACAAGTGCTTTGCCTACAAATTGTCAATATGTTCACAAATATGAACTTTAATTTCCCTGTTTTATAAAATAAAACTTATTTTTCTTTGTCTATTGAATCCAATTTCCTTGAAATTTTACTGACAAGTTTAACTGAAGTTAATTAAAATGGCTGCCAAAACTAAAGGTTTTTATTTTCTTTTTATTAACAAAAAAGCTGATCTTGAACAAAATAGCCATACTTCGACTTGATGCAAGTGAGCTAAAGTACAGAAGTATTTCTTGGGGAATTCATCCAGATCTTTTTTTTTGCATGATCTAATCTACAGGCAACAATGGCTAGCCCTCGTAACCAAATCTAACCTAAATTAGAAATTGTTTGTCAATGTACTAAATATCTATGTAACTTAATATTGTATTTAAAAAAGACATTGTCACATTTTGCTTGGGTTTAATGGATAACCATTGAGAGAAATAACTGACAGTAGATATAACTGAATCTTGTTTCTTATGATCCAGATGCAGAATTACTTTGGTAAGTTTCCATAGCAGGTATGTAACTTGGATTAATAATTATTGTAGAATGTGGGTGCCTGTATGTTGAAATGAAATGCTACCAGTCTCTTTGAAATGGTGTACATTAACATAAATTAGTTGGTCAGTTAGTAAAACCTATTTGTGCTTAATCAAATTCTGTAAAATACAACCCAGAGTATGTGCAGCAAAAGTCCACAATGGCCCATTTTATATCTTCAGGTAGAAAAATAAAATCTGATATTTAGACAGTTTTGTGTTAGAATAGCAAGTTCTGCCAACTTTTGTCTATTTGTAGCACACTAAATTATTTGATTCAACATATAATCCACGCAAAAGGTATTTAAAATATTGGACATTAGCTCTCGTGCTAGAACTCAAATGTTGAACAGAAATTTCCACTTCTAACCTAGTTTTTGTTTAGAAGGAGATTGTCACATGCCCAACACCGCAACAAGTAATAGACTGATTGTTTAATATTATCCAAACCAAATATACAAGTATGGAACTAGAGAGATTTCATTTCATGTACATCCTAAACATACATTTGACTTCAGTTCCAAATGTATTACTTGTAGTATTTTGAGTCAAAGCAATTCAAAACCCAAGTCTCCCTGGTAAATAAAAGCATTCAGATTCTTCACTGCCTCTTTCCCCCAACTCACCATCACCCCCAATTTAATAACACTGGGATTTTTAACAGGGTTATTACTACTATCATCTGACCATCTTGATTTTTTATTGACTCCGATTCATAAATTAATGGAAGCTTTCTCTTCAATTATTCCAATAAATTAGAAGTGCAGACATGGTTAGTATAATGAAAATGGATTTTGTCAATTTCTATAAATCTGCATTAATATACCACTCAATACTGGTTACTTTTTGTTTAATCAATCTTATTGTAATCACCATGATATTCCCAATATTTAATTGTAAATTCTCAAATTCTATTTCTGGCTTGATATTGCTTCTCAACCTGGTAGAATCAGGGGCTTCACAATTTACATTTGAAGGAATCATAGTATAATTTAGAACATCTCTGGAAGTGGCTTAATTTGGGGTTTAGATAAAATTGACCTTGTAAGAGTTTTTGCCTTCATGTTAACACTGAGGCAAAATTGCAAGAAACAAACTACAGATACTGGAAATCTGAAATTAAAAACTGGAAGTACTCAGCAAGCCAGGCAGCATCTGTGGAAATAGAAACATATGATTCGGGTTAATGACGCATTTCTCTCTCTGCACATGCTGTCTGACCTGAATATTTCCAATATTTTCTATTTTTCACTAAACAAATTGGTAGAAAATAGATCAGGAATGTAAAAAAAAAACTCAGCTTCCTGCCTATTCTGTTAATTTAATCCTGTTTTCTCTCCTTGATCAACAATATTGAGAATGTAATCTTGTTTTTGCAAAGTACAGTTCACGTATGGTGTAAGTATTCAAAATTTTTCTAATTATTACAATTTTTTTGGTTGGATATTTCTCAGAGCACAACATAGCTTGAAATTTTAACATACAGTACTTTCCAACCAGTAGCTAGAATTCCAAATTTACCTGAGAATTGCATCAAATTTGAATTGGACCTCTTACTCTTTTCAGCATTGGTCCCAGTTCTTGTGTTTTACATTTGATTATGCTTAACAAACTTAAATTGTAGAAGATCAATCGCTGGATACTTAAGTTCATTGGTGATTCAAACGGCTAATTGTACTGCCTCAGACTCATCTAGAGTGGAAGTGCATCCTTTAAATTTGCAGATTTAAGTAATATATTTTGAAAATTGAACTAAAATCAATTCATACAAATTTGTACGCATCTTGGAGCTCTGATTAACTACTTGACAGGGGCTTGTGGGATATACACAGCAATATCTCTGACAATACCAGTCATCTAGAATTTTTTTTTGTTTCCTTCATCTGGATATTACCTGCTGTTTCTGAAAGTAATGCTAATTTATAGAAAAACTAGCAAAATGTAAAGGTTTTAATGTGCAGAATTACTATCATATGAGTGTCATATGAAACAAGAGCAAGAATAAAGGTCAATAGATCTTCTACCTAGATTCCATCTTCCACAGTGTTCCCCATATCTCTTGATTTCAAATGTCTTTTGATCTCATTCTTTGCATTTACTCAACTACTGATCTTTTACTGCTGCCTAGGGTAGAGAATTCTGGGTGGAATCTAATCATAGCCTTTTATAACTGGACTAAGATATCTTAACACTTTCATATGCCTAAGCCTTTTCTACTAAATGATAACATGGCATTTGCTTTCCTATTTCTTGCACCTGCAAGAAAACCCTGTTTTTTTTTGAATACCAACATTTGTCTGTCACCTCTTAGAACATGGATTTTTTTTAAACCTTGTATTCCATCTGCTACATATTTACACACTTATTTCTATTCTTTGGCATTCTCCTTGCCAGCACCTTTTCGTAGGTTACATATCCAACTAGCAAACTTGGAAATGTCACATTTGGTCCACTTATCTGTCTATTATAATCGCTGAAGCTCAAACAATGATGCTAGTACTTCATTATTTACCAAGCTAAATATATCCCATTTATTCCTATTCTGCTTACCTAATTTTTCTTAAATGTTTACTGGGATTTAAACATTCTCTCTTGCATTAACCAATTGAATTTGATTGTAATCCTCGCTGTGTGTTTTAGAAAAGCTTTTAAGTATAACTTGCATTTTGTTAGGTCAATTTCATAAAATAAGTGGATTAAACACTTTAACAATTTTCCAGAATATTACGTGACTTTGTTTGCTGAATATTTCCAGCACAGGTGCCCAAATAGCTACTGATGAGGATATATCTCAGAATAGATATGAGCTCTAATGTTCCAGAAGGTTAAAGATCACAGCTGGCAAAAAATATCTTCACTACAATGTCTTATTCCGCATTTCTGATTCCCATGTTAAATGAGGTATAGATCAAAGGTTATTCAAGTGGTTAGGTAACAAACAACACTTTAACATTACACAAAACATCAAAAATAATATATGACTTTTTTAATGCTTAGCTAAATACTGATTAGGAAATGCATTTAGTATTTCAATTCTGAAAAAATGTTTAAGTTAATGAGATGATGAAAACTGAATATTGAATTAATTTTGGAATTGTCTTGCATTAAGGATGACAAATCTTCCACAGGAAGTCTGCTTCCACACTTCTCATCAGTTTCTGTGATAGTTAAACAATTTAATTAGCTGGAGATAGATGACAGAAATGGAGCAAACTGTCAGTGTTTTCCCCTCCAAAAAAGACAAACTGTATTCTCCATTTGATAAATACAAATTTATTGAAGAATAAATTCCAAAAAGGGTATTAAATTTATTAAAACTTCTCATAAATGTGGTTTATGTTTGTAATACAAACCTTTTGGCCATAGTATACAAAAGTTACCTATATATGATCTATTTTGTTCATTGGTATGATTAATTTTCTTAAACTGTATTTAATGGGATAGAAAAAATGTTGAGACAACTATGTATTAATATGTCAAATGTAGGAATTTGCTCCAAAGATAATTAAAATCTCTTTGCAACAGTCATAAATTCTTCTATGAAAATACACAAGAATGTAAATGTCACTACATGAAATTAAAAGTGAAATTTTACTGTCACACTGGTTAATGGTTTAGGACTGAATGCAAATTGCTTTATGTTGGGAAGATGTATAGACTTTTCACTGGAACATTTATAACTGTTTGCAAATATTCATACCTTCAGCTTTTGATCAGTAATCTAAAAGTAGACTTATTTAATTTAACTAAAAAATGTAACATTTGAAAATAAAGTGCCAGTTTTTTCAGATCAAAATATCAAATACCATTTTGTTTATGGCTTTTCCATTTTAAAAAATGTTTCTGGCCTCAAGTGAATAAACTTTGAGCTAGTATATCACTTGATTACTTGATTCACTGAAAACTGAAGTTAGAAAACGGCACAAACCCAATGGTTGGCCTGTAATCTAGTGGA
>JARFYF010000001.1:118712019-118730688 GCA_030265395.1 Rhina ancylostomus
GTATGCAAGACAATATTTTCAATGCACCTCAGTACATGTGACAATAATAAAACAATTCCAATTCCAAATATTTTGAACATTATTTTCCTTTCATAAAATGATGTTGACTGCTTGATTATTTCATGATTTCCTAATGTCCTGATATTATCTCCTTAGTAATGGATTCCAGTATTTTCCTAATGACAGATTTTGGACTAACAGGCTGATATTTCCTATTTTCTGTCACCCTCCTTTCTTTAACAGTGGCGTTGTATTTGCTTCTTACCAGTCCTACAGGACCTCTCCAGAATCCTGACAATTTTGGTAGATTATAGCCAATGCATCCACCTCCTCTGGAGGCACTCCTCTGAGACCACAGTATGTAGGCCATCAGGTCCAGAGAATCTGTCAGGTTTTAGCCACATTTGTTTGCCTAGTACCTTTTATCTAGCAATAGGTATTGCTTTCAGCATCCCTATAGCCTTTTGACTATATATTGTTATTGGAATGTTTTTAGTATCTCCTCACATGAAGTCCAGTCCAAAATAATTTTTAGAATCTTTGCCATTCCTATACTTCCCATTATTAATTCCCCAGTCTCACCTTTGGGCTATACGTTCTCACCAGTCTGGTCTAGTTGACTAATGAGCAACTGCAAGGAACTGCTGGAGTGACAGTATTGGGAGCAAGCATACCATTATCCTGAGAGACAGACAATTTGTATTTTATGATGTCATGCAATCTCCTGGGACGAGACACTAGTTAGCCAAACAATCTGAGGACAGGTAGCTGGCACGCTGTCTCACCTTCAAAGCCCCTCTCATCAATGAAATCCAGACTATGAAGGTGGGAGTCTGACTTTCCAAAGCAGATATCTTCTGTATATGTTACAAAGAAGATGTAACCTCTGCCATCTAACACTGTCCATGGTTAAGTCCACAAGTATTGACATGGAGCTAGCCATCACTTCCAAGTTGGCCAAGATGGGCTTCAAGTTCCACACAAACCTGTGGAAACGATTGAAACTGTATTTCCCCCTTGCCCCTTGTCATCTCATACAGACTTTCAGACAGTCCAAAGCATCTCTATTTACATGCTCATCAGCCTTCATCTACTGGCTGTCTCATTCAACTCCCCTGAAACACTGCCATCTAGGAAGCTGGCATATAAATTACTTTTCACCTTACTTCTCTGCATTCCACTCAAGTTTAGTTACTCACCACATGCAGATCTGCCTAATGGCTACCCTCCAATGACTGTGAGGCACCAATCTCTGAGCAGACACAACAATAAAATCTAGTTACATATTCTTCACTCCTGGTGAAAGTCAAGCCCATGATAATAAACTGCTTCTCTTCCAATAAGCTGAACCTGTGCATACTCACAGCTGGGCACCCACCAATCTGCTGCTGACATCTCCAACAGGAGTGTCAGTAATGATTTTTCTGCCATGGTTGCATTCTGGAAGTGAGGTGTAAATGTGAGTTGTGTGAGTGAATACGAGATGTGTAAGTGAATATAGGGGTTGTGGTATGTGTATTAGGGCAGTAGTTAGTTGTTGATGGACGGCATATATTACCATCTCCTCTTGTACTCAGCCACATTTATCAGGTCATTGATTTTTTTCTCTTGCATAGGGACTACTCCTTCAGTCACATTCAAGCATTTTTCTCTCTGGGTAACTCCTCTCACCGCAGCTTTACTTCAACTTTTGGTTACTTCATAAGTTACAGGAACCCTGTTCCAGCATCCAACTCTTCCATTAGAATTTCACAGTCAGCAGTAGTGAACTGCTGTTTCTTCCATTGTTGTTGTCAAATCTTTCATTGGTGGCACAATGGCTTTGAGAAGTAGCTGAATTCAGTACTTGCCTCTCCTTTAAGAGGTGCAGGCATGACATGAATTAGCACAGGTCAGTTTCAACTTTCATGTGGGATTCCATAAATTGTGTGTTTTATTTACGTACTTTTGGTTAAAAGGTTACAGTGTCAATCCTAAGAACTGAAGCACAAGGTACCTGCAAGAAAAAGAAATCACATACTAACAGTGCCAAGATAAATTTGCATGGTTCTTCCAGCAGTGCATTTCACCTTTAAATGCACAAGTGAATTTATGGGCCTCAGTGCAGATCTGAGCAAAGTTTGAAGTTTCCGTGAAGTACTGCAGAAGTGCTGTGTTGTTGGAGGTACTGCCTTTCATAGACTTGAATTTTTCTGCTGTTCTAACCAGCAACAACAAAACACCAAGATACAATCATACCCAGTGTCAATTCATCTGAAGAACATTCAGATGTAACTAAGACAATTGAATTCAGGAACTTCAAATATTCCAACTATTCTAGGCTGTTAGTAATCAGTGAACAATACAGGGAGATTTCTTCAAGTGGCAGCCAATTAGCATGACAGCTTTTAAATTCTGTGCCTCATAAAATGTCTACGATATTGATAACGTCTGAAAACAGCCTCAATTTCCAAAAGGTATCTGATGCAAAACATTGTTAATGATTTAGAAAATAAGTTCTTGTTAACATTACAGCTGCAGAAATAACCTGCTGTTGAGCAAAACAAATTGGGCAGACCAAAATCTACTGGCTTAGTGCCACAAACTCTGTTTCAACTATCAGGTAACTGTCTGAAATGAACAAATATGTTTCAATCTTTATTATAGTTAATTCTAAGATGAGCTTTGGAACACACATCCAAGTCTTTTCCAATCTCTATGACATTGTTCAGCTTCTCCCCTGCCTTAGCCCATCAGCAGTTGAAACCACCTCATAAAGGAACATACTTATGTAGTGACTTTCTTCATGAAATCACTTCATTACAATAAATTTACTCTTTGAAGAATGGTCCCATAAATAATATTTGGACAACAAAATTTTGCTATTGCTAATGGGCAGGCACAGGTGTACAGCTACCCATTTAGCTAATTAGGTCAGTGAGATATTTCTTTATTCATTTACTGAATGGGAACATTACTGACAGCTCAGCATTTTATACCCATCCCTATTTTTACTTGAGAGCCTGAGCTGAAGAAGGTGGAAAATCCAACAGAGATTGCAAGGCCAGGGTATTGTGCAAACAACAATCTTCCCACATTTACAAAATATTTTTAAAATGGTTTCTTTCCTAGATTTCCAAGCAAGTTTAATTCTGTCCCTAGTTGATAGTGTGGTCCTAACATCACTAGACATACATCTGCCAATTGTAGACAATGGACCAAATCAAGCTGGGTCTGATTGGCGGTTCTGAAAGCAACTGCTAGTAATCAGCTACTGCAAGGTAAGTCCCAGACTTGTGAAAATCCATTGCAAGTTGCTACGCTCCATGTGCAATCAAACAGCTGAGGCTTATTTTTCTGGGATTCTCCAGCAATCAGACCTGACATGGAATCAGAGTCTCCATCCACTTTAATGTGGACTCCCAGTCTTGAGATAAGGAAGAAAAAGGTATATTTTTATACATTTCTTCAGTGTTTTAAGCTACTTTTAAAAAGTATTTTAAACAATTTTTATTCTCTTGACTAGTAAAAGTAATTTTAATAGTTTTTAAATGTCTTTGATCCTTGACAGCTTTGGCCTCACCTTTGCCAGATCAATACTCAATCGATAAATTAATATAGAGGAAAAGTCTTCCCTTCACCTGCCTGGTTATTTGAGAGAGTAGCTGTACAATTGTAGCAGTTCCTTTACAGAGGCTTTCAAAACATTCTGGATCAGAGCTTAGTTGTATGTCACCTAAGTCTTACTTGCTGCTGAGGCCCTGTTGGACATCTCCTTAGTGTCCATTCATTTCTCTACACCTGACCCAGGTAAATGCAAATGAGCAGCACAAGAGAAACAGCTTAATTCAAGCACGGATCTCACCTTGGTGAAGTGTGAAGATCCTAATCTCAGACCCATCCCTTCTTATGCTTATGGCCTTGCAGAGGATAAGATAAACAGGCCTCCTAGAATCCTGGCATTTGAGCCCTAACCCAATTTCCAATGGAAAACTTGGTCTTCCCACAAACCCCTTTTCCAAATAGATTAGAGCAGTAATGTGGCAGAAGAGCCATAGATTTTTGAGTTTATCGTTTCAATATGAAATATAAATATATATTACAATCATATATTTATAGCATGTTAGGAAGTCATTCAGCACACTGAGTCTAGGTTAAGATAGTGTTCTGTTCCTGAGAACTGATGGTAACCCAAACTGTTCATAAGTCAGAAATGAATAAAAACAGTATATTAGAAAGGGTCACAGAAAAAGTTGTGATGGGAGAGTGAGCAGGGGTGGAAGAGCGGCTGCCAGCTGGCCTCACTAACTCACTTGTAAGTACAGGATGTTCATAAGTCAGGCATTTGTAACCCAGGAAAGATCTTTACCATCAGTCCTACTTCCCCATTCTTATGCCAAAGCCATGTGAATTATTCTCTAATTCCCTTTTGAAAATTTTGATTGATTTTGTTTCTATCATACTGCAGGCACAGAATTGCAGATCATTACAACTGTCTGCTTAAAAACATTTCGCTTAACATTACTCTTGGGCCTTTAGGCTAAAAATTTTAAATCTGTGTGCATTCCATGGTCTTTGAACCTGAAACTTCTTTCCTCCATTTTCTTTATCTAAAACAGTGAAGATTATGCATCATATACCATTATTTATTACAGAAATTAGTTAAGTGTTGCAAATCTTAGATCTTCTTTACATGCTTTACATGTTATGTGTTACAAATTTTACAGAAATATAATGCTGTTATTTGTGCTAGAATAGCTGATGAATATCAGTTGCCAAATGAACAGTTTCTATTTTGGCTACCTCAAGTTAGTGACAAGCAGTTCTAGGTCAAGTACAGTGCCATCAGCTATACAGTAAACTTCCATCCACTCTGTCCTAAGTTAATTTTATGTTAAATCAATGTGAATTTTCTACTTGAAATGCAGAAAAGCTTCAGACACTAGAAATCTGAAATAAACGCACAAAATTAAAGAATTAGGTCAGATGAAAGGTTATTGACCTGAAAGAAAACTCTTCTTTGTGTTTGCACAGTTATTGCCTGATCTGTTAAGTATTTCCAGTGTTTTCTGATTTTATCCAGAATTTTTATATTTGTCTTTTAGTAGTCAAAGCACTTTGCATTAACTGGCTAATTTACTATATTGGAAAACTGCAGATGTGAACTAGCATTCTACTGAGTGGTTGAAGAACTGCACAAGTACAAGTAACATACCTTAATTAAGATATTTTCTGGTTTTACGTCTCGGTGAAAAATTCCATTTCTGTAGTGAATAAAAAGATTTTTATAAACTAATGAACTGTGTGTGACTTTCTGATATTTGATTTTCTAATCATTTTTCAATCACTGTACTATTGATTATTAAGAAGTTATAAATTGCTTCTAGTCTCTTTAAGCACTAAAATAACAGTTCTGAAAATACAATGGTTTTAAATTGAAACATTTTTATGAACATATTCAAATAAATTCAAGAGGATTTGTCAGATTTGCATTTAGACACACTAGTCCTTTCAAATAACCATTAAGTCAATTCAGCCTTATAATAGCTCAGATTTTGCCAGTAAATGTCAGCAAGTCCAGGACTCCCATGCATGGGTAGTCAAACATGGAAGTCCTGAACTTACTTAGCAATTGTTGGCATCTTAATACAGTCCACTGCTGAACTCCCTGTCAAATCCAGTGGTTGAGCTCAATCTTGCAAGACTCCGTAGCTTGGGAATTGGCTCTCAGATTTTGCACTGGGTTAGATATTTATGCAAGTCCTATGATTTTAATGGGGACTGTCAGGCTGTGGGAAAAGCAAGCAGTTTAGCTACTTTTTAATTGTGTTTGATTTAACGCTTTTAATTATTTAAGCAGGTTTTAGTTGATTTTATTTTTAAAACATGAATAAATTTTAATTATTTTTATTTCTTTGTTTTATTTTTGAATGTTAAACATGAAAATTTTCAGTGTGTCTTCAGGGACAGAGCATCTCCAGTGCATCATTAGGGACTCTGGCACCATTCAAGCTTCACTGTTGAATCCCGTGATGATCTGGTACACAGGATCTGTGTCTGGATCAAGTAAATTCAGGAATGGATCGGCTGTGGGCCATGTCAGTAAAACATGGGACATAATTAATTGGCATATATTTATGGTCATCATTTTCACAATCTGTACTTTCCTTACCTGTGCATGTAATCAAGGGACTTACATAGCTGATACATATAATTCTTTATTTTACTTTCGGGTAAAGGGTGTCTTCGCCCTGAAAATAAAAAGTATTTTTGTAAATGTTACACTTGTTAGCTGTTCTCTTAAAAAACTTCAACTAAATTTCATAAACTATACTCAGAGACTATATAATTCTAAGCACACTTTCGAAGTGTTCTTAAGTGAAAGAGGAAAATAGACAGAAGGCACTGGTTTCTTGAGAAGATTTCAGTCTTAGAATCCTCTCATTTTAAGTCAATTACTAACTAATGACAGAGTATTTGATGGAAGAGACCTTAAAAAAGTTTCTAATGTTATCTTTTACTCTTTCCTTACTATGTTCTCCTGTATTTACCAATGTATATATATTTTATCCACATATAAACATTCCTTTTTAATTTGAGATTTATTAACTATAAATATGGAATTGTAAAGTAAACACTTCTAGAAACATAGTACTATTGCAATTATCCACACCCACCATCAATGTAGTGAATTATCTGAGAAAATTTCAAAAATATTGGGAGACCAGCACGTGTCGAGCCTGCAAGTATTTTTATCCTTTGTTCACCTTTGCTATCCTCCTCTTATTAGCAAGGTCAGTTGGCATTTAAGTATCTGATGTGTCATTTCCATCTGATGAGTGAAACGGGACAGTACACTAGAACAATGACCCTGAAATCTTTAACTACCACAATGACCGTCCAGCCTTCATCTCAGAGCCAAGTTTGCTCTTTACTTCAAAACTTATTCGTCTTTTCTCTGTACTGCCTAACCACCACTTTAGTCTCAGCAGTCAAATCATCCCATGCTCTATCCTGAGGTTATATTCGGACATAAAACAATATTCCACGTTGCCCCTGCATGAGTTTCCTCTGGGTGCTTTGGTTTTTTTCCCCATATCCCAAAGTCTTGTGGGTTGGTAGGTTATTGGTCACTGTAAATTGTCCACAGTGTGTAGGCAAGTAGTAGAACCTAGGGGGAATTGATGGGAATGTGAAAAGAATAAAGTGGGATTATTGTAGGGTTACACTAAATGTGTGTTTGATGGTAGGTGAGAACTCAGTGGGCTGAAGGGCCTGACTTCACTCTCTATGACCCTATGGCTCCATTATGTGCGCAAGGATCAGCAGTATGGCTTGAACCCATGACCTGACTCCTCCAAAGCTAATCCAGTATCAACAGCTGTGGGAATCTCACTTGTCTGGCTCCATCATGAACCATCCAGTTATGGCTGGAAAGTCATCTTCCATGACATCCTTTCCTACTTCTGCACCATTATCTCTAGTGTCTTCAAGAAATTTTCCTTGGCCTTTTAGTTCTCATCTACATGCTGCCCCTTAGATATATTATTTGAAAATGCAGCCAACTGCACACTTACCAGTACTTTTTGGGACCCATTGGCTTTATCCAATTCAACCTGTCACTATTACAATTTCCATAATTGGAGGAGCAGTAATATCCATATTCACCTTTACTATCTCTAAACTATTCTAACATGGTTGTCACGGGCTAGATACTTGGCCACCCTCTTTTTCCCTACTCTTCCTAATCTAGGCCATTCATAATTTTGCCACAATGTTGTAATGTGCAAATATTCTTGTTCATCCAATAGCCCTATGCTCACAGAATTACAACTCAAAGGTAAACAATGCTTCAATGTTAAATTTGTGTTATAATTTTCAAATGCCTCTATTTCCTTGCCCTATTCAATTTCAATAACTTTCTCTGAGATGCCTGCATTCCTCAGTTCTGGCCCCTTAAAGTCCCTAGATTTAATCACTCCACCACTGGTGGCCACGCTTTCAACTGCTTGGCCTGAAGGTTGGAATTCATTCCCTTGAAAGCTTTTAATCTCTCTATCCCCTTTTCCTTCTTTAGAATACCTCTCAAAATCTACTTCTTTCACTAAGTTTTTTGTCATTTCTTAATGTAGGTAATTTTTTCCCCAGTTCAACCCCATCACCTGGATAGTACATCCATTTCAACACTGCCCATTTGAATGACTAAAAATAAATTGGGGGGGGGGGGTGCAGTTCTGCCCTGAACAAATCAAACTAAGCCCTGGATTTTCATCAAATGAGGTGGAGGACCTTTGCTGCATCTCCATCCATACATTTTTTTCTCCTTCCCCACTCACTTTCTCAACTAGCAAAGATAAATTTCTGCTCTTCAATATCAAAAGTGTGATTCAATCTTATACTTATTTTGCTCTCCAAAAACAGAAAAATACTGCTTCTGCCTTTTCCATTTATAAAATCAGAAAATAAAAATATCATCACATACTAAAGCCAACATTTGAACACTTTTTGCATAAACCTGATATGGCGGCAACCGAATAAAGGCATTGACTTATCCACTGAGATTCTGTTACCTTCCTGCCATGTCCAGATATTCACCTGCTGTTTGGAGCAGGCAAGCATTTTAATTGCAGGAAGGCAGTAGTCATGTTTTAAATACAGTTTGATCCTAATGACATCCCAACTTGCTAAACGTAAAATCTGTTTGTTAAAATAAACCAAATTTTGCACTGTCATACCTTTAAAATATTGAACAGTTACTGATAATTCATGATAACAATGATAAATATGATTAGTTTAAAAATTTCAGGTCATCATTTACATTTTGTAAGAATCTATCAAAGAACAATAAACAACTTGCTCAACGCTGATCAGGAGCTTTCTCCTCCAGAGAGGTGGAGGTGTGGCCCATTGAAAACATGTGAAGCAGGCTTAGATAACTGGAATAATTGGACCAGTGTATACAGGTGTAATTCAACTATAAATTTATGTGCACTTCCTTTGTTTTAAAATATTTTTTGAATAAAAATTGTGGTAATTTGGGTTAAGCATCATGGTTTCTCTGCAATCTTCAATGATGAGCTAGAACATATCAAACCGAAGCGCTATGGAGACAGACTATACAGAAAGGTGTAGATCCAGCTTGATATGCTTACTTAAACAGTTAATATCATTAAGGCATAAGAATGCACAATGGAAAATTTGTTGATAAGAATAATCTTTGGAAATGCAAGATTTTTTAAGTATACAGATAATCAGAATCAGAAACGCAAATTTCTCGGTTACACAACTCTTCTGGGGATGATTCTTATAAAGATTGACACATCATTTAATGCAAGGAATGTCCTGGGAAATTATACTGATATTTTTCTTTCGCTGCACTAGTTGTCAGCAACAAGTATTTAAATTCAGACAACATAACAGTACTGACCTCGTATCAGCTCATAGATATTCATGTCCATAAGTTCACATATTAGAGCAAGAGACCCAGATTTTTTATCACTAGAAAGACAAAGACAAGATAGAAAATAAAATTACTTGTATTTGTTCAGTGTAATAAAAAACTTAATAAAAATTGTGGAGCCAACTTTAAATGGATGTTTTTCAGCACCTACTTTAATTTTAAAAGACTTTTGCGCAATTTATGTTACAGATTGTAGTTGCTCTTCAAAAATAAGTCAAGACTCGTACTTTATGGCTCATACTTCAAGACTTTATGATAGAAAATTATGTATATTTGTAAAATAATTCTTTAAACTATATACAAAAGAAAAATATGCAAATACAGTAAATGCTAGAAATTACTCTAATAATCAGGCACTATTTGTGAAAATAAAAACAAAATCAGATCTCACATCAAAAGAATCCTTGGAATTGAAGGATATTAAAGATGAACAGCAATTAAAGCAGAGAACATGGACAATAGGAAGGATAAAGTTTAACAGGGAAAAGAAATAAAGCATAATTGAACATTTGAGTGGAAGGATGATATGGGAAAAGTGATACTATCAGGAAACAATTGGAGAATATAAGAAAATGAATGTAATGAAAGATACATGCTTAATGTAGTGAACGTTTGAAAAGGTAAAGACAGAAACATAGAAATGATAGTAAGAAAAACTAACAAGGTGGTACAGACTCCTTGGAGTATAGTGCAAGAAAATAAAATAGGTCAATGCCAAGGCGACCTAGCAACAATGAAGTAAAGCAGGATAACGAGCATCTTGGAAGGGTACTTCCAGCCTACTAGATGATACAAATAGGTTGAAACAAGGAAGGCCTTAGAAAAATCAAATATATGATTTTTCTGAGACTGAATGATCAGTCAGCATAAGTCAGACAACATAAAAGTACTGATCTCATATAAGCTTATAGATTTGGGAGATACTATCATAGAACCCGATGAAGAATTGTAGTGCATCTTGTGAATGAGTGCACACTGCAGTCGTGGTGCATTGATAGTGGAGGGAATGAATATTCTGTTGGTGGATAAGATGTTTATTAAGTGAGCTGCTTTGCCATAGATGGCATTGAACTTCTTGAATGTTGCTGAAAATGCACACAGCTAAGGAAGTGATTAGTATTCCATCACAGTGTTATCTTGTACTTTGTAGATGATGGAAAGGCTGTGGTAAGTCAGGCTTTAAGGCATTTACCACTGAATAGTTCCTGCCTTGTTCTTCTAGCCATATTATTTGGTTAAATTGCTGGTCAATGGTAACTTCCGGAATGTTGAAGTCAGCCAATTCAACAATGGTAATGCCACTAAATGTCAAAGACAAGTGATTAGGCAAGAAGTTGCCATTGCAGAATATTTGCATGGTGCAA
Source organism: Rhina ancylostomus (assembly GCA_030265395.1). NCBI lineage: Eukaryota > Metazoa > Chordata > Chondrichthyes > Rhinopristiformes > Rhinidae > Rhina > Rhina ancylostomus. Next base: position 118,722,823 of record JARFYF010000001.1, read on the forward strand.
ATGTTACTTCCTACCAATCAGCCTGAATGTCCAACAAGGACTGTTACATTATCTGTAGAATTGCAAATGGAACTCACCATTATGCAATCTACAACTCACATCCTCATTTCTGACATTATGAAGGAATAAAAGTCACTGATGACTTGGATGAAAACAGTTGTACCTAGGATACAGTCAAGAGGAATTTCTGAAGTGATATTTTCTTGTTAAAATTATTCGACCTGTATAATCACCACCACTTTCTTTGTGCATGGAGTCTACCCCTTGATATTCACTGATACCAATTGTGCCAAAGCTCTGATGAAATAAATGCTGCCATGATGTTAAAGGCAATCATGCTCATCTAAATTGTAGACTTCAACCCTTTTGTCTGTGTTTGCATTAATGGTGTAATGAGGGCTGGAGATGAGTAGTCCAGGTAGAAACAAGAATGACTAATCCGATAACAGAGTTCAATCTTCCACAATTGATGTCGGTATTGCAGTTTTGCTGGCACAGATAGCTATACGCATATCTAGTTTTTGACTACAAGTTTTCAGAGCCACAGGCATGACATTATCAAGACCCATTATTTTTCCAGTGCTCTCATCTGTTTCTTGCTATCCTACAAATCAAATTGACTGCAAACTCTCTTCTGTAATATTGGAGAGTTTACAAAGCCAAAATAAATTATTCCCTTGGCATATATGTGACTGAAGTTAGTTGTAAAAGTTTCAGCCTTGTTGCTTACACTCGCTTGCTGGACTTTGCCACCATTATGTTTTGGGATGTCCATGGAGCCTGCCTCTCCCTTTGACTGTTTATGGTCCGTGTCTGTCTGGAATAGACCTGTCACGACTAAAAGTTTCATCTGTAACATGCTACTCATGCCATTTTTCATACATGTATTCCCAAGTAGGAACTTCCCCAGACTGGCAGTTCATTTGTAGGAACACAGTGATACTAACGACAAGCTCTTCTATGCTCCTCATTGATTCAATAGAAGTTAGACACCACCTTGATGATATTGAAAGAATAAGAGGTATGTTTGGCCATGAGGTTTTCCCATGAGGAGTCCAACATTTGAGCATAATCAACAAATCATCAGCAAAGAGTAGTCAGCAAGTTTAGAATCTTAAAAATGGTGGAGAAATGACAGCACAAGACAATTGAGGTGTGCTCAACAATTTGCAGCTCCTTAATTTTAGGCTTCCTTTGGTAAAGATAGATAGCTCTTACTTTATTTCTATTCTTTTTCAACCCTGTTTTATCATGAAGTCATACAATGAAATAAAGACAAAACACTCTTACTTTGTCATTACCTCCATTGTCAATTAGTCTGTCAACATTGTTTAGTTCCACACTTAATAACTAGATGGTTAATAAACACAATCAACACCAATGGGACCATATAGCAGCACAAAAGGGAAAGGTTAGGAAATTGACAGAAGTAAGGAAATTTAAAGGTTTCATTTACCAGGAAGTGTCATTATTCATAACCTCTGCAGGATTATGTGTATTAAATTAAATTACAATCCAGTATATAACCTGCTGTAATATACATTCATATTGTCATGACTGTACACCTTTAGTGAAGTCCTGAAGTTTGAAGGAGACTATATGTCATCTGCTTAATTTGGTTAGTGCAAATGAATGTTATCTTTAGAAGATTAGCCCTATAGGAGAAATAAACTGCAACAAAATAATTTATTGCTATTTCCTTCACGCTAAATGTTTAAATAAAATCTGCCATCAAGGAAAAATTTGGGCCAATATTTAGATATATGTAATATGTGGATTTTTTTGAAAGTATTCAATAGAATACATAGAAAATACCTGCCCAGAAATTTGTTAGGAAAATTCAGGTCTAAAATTTAGATTGAAATTTGGCAACAAAGCTGAAAAGCAAAAAATACCTAGGATAAATGGTAAAGTGTTGGATGTGCATTTTGTTTCCAGTATAAACATAACAGAACTCTGACAACTTTACCGGCTGACACGACAGGAACAGATGGTTTGACAAGAACTACAAAGAATTTCAGGAGTACGCAAATAAATTAGAATAATGTTAAGACATATGACAGATACAAATTAATGTGGATAAATATTATAAATAACGCAGAGGAATAGTAAGGAATGAAAACATATTTAATAGAAAGACAGAATTTGAGTTGTCAGAGACACTGAAAGACTCAGCTGCACTTTGAGTACAATCATAAAGAAATACGTAGTACAAAAACACACTAACAATGATTAGATCATAATGGAGGTGATTTGGGTAACCTCTCAAAGAAAGATATCAAAATTAAACAGATCATACATAATAACTTCACTTTGACAATGCCAAGAATCATAATACAGAGTTGTAAGAACTGAGAAAATAATAGAAAATTAAAAATCTGCCAATACTGGAAATCTGAAATAAAAACACAAAATGCAGGAAACACCCAGCAGGTCAGGAAGCTTCTATGGAAGGAGAAACAAAGTTACAGTTTTTGGTCAAAGATCTTTCATCAGACCAGGGAGAGAGAAAATGTCAGTTTAAGATTGCAGAGGTTTGGAAAGGAATGGATGTGACAAAGGAAATCCGATAGGGTGAGGCCAGGATAGTGATGGGGATAAGCTGTAGATGAAGCTGACCAATTGATAAATTAATGAGGATGGTAGAGAAACCACAAACAAAAGAATATGAATTGCAGGGCTATATAAAATGCCCATCATGACAGGCCATGCTAGTGGAAAGAGGAAATTAGAGCCAATATTACAAATACAGCAGAATAGGCCACGTCTTATACTAATAAAGAACATGAGTTATCTGAAGTTGCAGAATTTGATATTGAGTCCGGAAGGCTGCAATGTGCCCAGGTGGGAGATCAGGTGAAGAACCTCATGCTTATGCTGGGCCTCATCATAACAGTACAGAAGGCCACAGATAGATAAGTCAGATTGGAAGTGAGGCAGATGATTAAAGTGGCAGCCAACACAGATAACTCAGGATTGTGACTGCAGACTGAGCGTAGTAGCACCACAAAACAATCAACCAATATGCATTTGGGTTTCTCCAGTGTAAAGCTGGCCACATTGTGAACTAGATTGGAATTGCAAGTGAATTACCGCTCTGCCTGGACTGTTTGGGTCTCTGGAAAGGAAAAGGTAAAAGGATGAGTGTTGTATCTCCTACAGTTGTAGAGAAAGTCCCTTGAGAAGTTAAGTGGTTGGTGCAGACAGGAAAGTGTATCGCGGAGCCATAAAAGGGAATGGTTCCTTATGATTGCTGAAAGAGGAAGGAAAGACTTGTTTGGTGGTGCTGGAGGTAGTGGAAGTTGCAAAGAATGATCCTTTGAGGAGTGGAAAATGAGGACCAGGGGATTGCTATCTTTGTTTTGTCCAGGAGGAAATGGGAGGAAAGCAGAGATGTGAAAAATAGATGAGATGTGATCAAGGACTCTGTCAGCTATGGTCTAGCGGAAGCCACAGTTCAGGAAAATGGAAGACATTTCAGAGGTACCTACATGGAAAGAACATCAGAAACGTCAAAGGAGATAGTGGAACCAAGAGAATAGAATGGATTCCTTATGGGAGGTAGAGTGGGAGAAATTATAGTTGAGATAGTTGTGAGGGTCTGTGGGCTTGTAATGGATATTTGTCACTAACCTATCCCAAGGTCAGAGAGATCTGGAAAAGAAAGGGGAGAATCAGAGATGGATCATATGAAAGTGAGAGCAGGGTAGAAATTGGCAGCAAAAGTCATAAAATTTTAGTTCTTTGTATGAGTGCAGAAAGCAGCACCAGAACAGTTGTCAAGGTACCAGAGAACAAGTTGAGGGAGGGGGCCCTGGATAGGATTGAAATAAAAATTTTTCCACATATCTCACAAAAAGTCAGACAGCTTGGTCCCATGTGAGCTCCCATTGCTACAGCTTTGATCTGGAGGAAAGTGGAGTTAAAGGACAAGTTGTTCAACATGGGAACAAGTTCAGCCAGAAGCATGTGTGTTGATGCTGATTGAGCATCTATTCAAGGAAGAAACAGAGGGCCTTCAGACCACCTTAGCATGGGATGGAGCTGAAAAGGGGTTTTAAGTCCATGGTAAAGATGAGCCAGTTGGGGGCCAAGAAATTGGGAAATGTCAAAGTGGTGGAAGATATTAGAGGTGTTATGGATGCAAGTGGGAAGGGACTAGATTGGGGAAAAATGATGGAGTTAAGCTAGGAAGGAATAAGCTAAGTGGGGCAAGAAAATATTACGACAATAAGGTCATTTATACTGGAACAAAGAAGACCAAGAATATATTTAACAGACAATTTGGTTTCCAAAATAAACACTTGATAAATTTTAATCAAAGGAACAGGAACATAAAATTTCTTCTGATTGGAGAGCCAATGATGATTTTAATCATTTTAAATCATCACTAAGCAGGTGAGGAGAATGTTTAAAAGAAATATCTTCACATTGGAAGCATGGAAAGCTATACTGCAGAGAATGGATGAGGCAAGGAATGAAATAATGTATGGGAAAAGTGCAGGCACTGGAATAACACTTACATTACACAAATAAAGCAGCACAGATACAGGAACAGATACAGAAGTATTTAATACTTCTAGATAATATTGTGCTTTGTCAAGTCAACTTCAAAATGGTCTCTTTCCATTTAAAATTCTTCCTGGAAGCTCCCTTCATGGTTCAATATTTTCCCAATGTAAACTTGAGTTGGACACAGTAGAAAGTTCCAAATTCAATTCATTCTGCGCTGAACCATCTGGTACTATAATTGGCATCATTGTTCTGGGTTAAGAAGGAAAAAAATCAGTGATGGCTCCTGTCCTTAATTTTTAATCAATAATTAACTTTGAGAGTGCATGCAAGTTGAACCCAGATGACGATATAGGATCAGCTGCCTCTCCTCCCCTGTCTAGCTACCTTCCTTGTGGCAAGTCTGATAATAAATAATGGACACTTTACATTGTATAAATGGGAAAAAATGTCCATAAATTTAGTTAGTAGCATTGCAGAAATAGGAAATGCATTGCATATTCAACATTTTAAAGATCTTCCAGCTTATATTTAAAATAAGGTTAGATCTTTTATGGAATAAGACCAATTTACTATAACTCTAAACAAGAAAGACATGGGCAAGTTCTTCTCACCGTGGATGAGAAACAATCAGAAAATTTGAATGCACTGCTGCATGTAAACAACGTTGAGATATAGATGCCAAACTTGATGAAAATGCAATACGTACTGAAGATTACGATATTTTGCTTAGTAAACAAAAATCAAAGTCAACCAAAAGTATAAAGTAGTCAAATGTATAACCAAATTTATATTAGATGTTATATCTAATTATAAAAATACATTAATGAAGCACTACTTACAAGGCCACATCATGTAACTGAAGAATATTAGGATGCAAGCTCAGTCTGCGCATAGCTTGAATTTCACGTAGATTGTTCACTTCCTCCAAGCTAATTGCAAAATTTGAACACAAAACAACGTTAATATGGAAGACAGGTTCAGATATAATTTGCAAGCATGAAACTTTGCAGTTTACAAACGTCAAATGAATTTTCAAAATTCTTATAACTTCTATGACTCATTTTCTCAGATCTTTATAATCAATAAAAATGGCTTAATTTGTCTGTAGAAATTGTAATACTGTTTACACTGTAAGTGCCTTGTATGCAAATATTATCCAGTAGTATACTGGCAGTTTTGGAATGGCTATATTGCATCTTTTAAATGAGAAACTGTTTCTATAGTGGGTTAAGGTGTTTATTTAATCCCCCGCAGAATCTCTTCTATCCAGTCCTGATGAAGGGTCTCAACCTGAAACTTAGACTGTTCATTTCCTTCCACAGATGCTGCTTGACCTGCTGAGTTCCAACAGCTTTTTGTGTTACTCCAGATTTCCAACATCTACAGACTGTTGTGTCTCCAGAGAATGTTGATTTTTTTAAATTTAATGTTGGTCATTTTCAATTTTTTGGAATGCATTATCTAATGAAAATACACAGAAATGTACTGTATTTCAGTGACTTTAATTGAATTACTAACCAAGTTACCAAGACCAAGAAGACTAGATTAATCTAATAGCCTACTCAGATTCAAAGCTTCAAAGGATTTTCAGGTAGGCAAATGGAAGTCCAGATTTGGTCAACTCAGCACAAGAAGCCTTAGCAATGTTTTTGTGTGCTATGTTGCCATTTTCAAAACTTCAATTAATCGTGAGTGAATTAACAAGAACATTATTTTTTGTCAGCTTTCTCTGAATCCTGACAAACAAAAATAACTGGCATGAAAATGATTTGGGTGGGGCAGTGGATAACAGGACTCATCACTAGTTCTGCCTTTTAAATGGGCTAAGGGAAACAGATGAACAACTGGAGAAGGGAAAGAGTCTGTAACATTGATCAATGAATAAAATTAAAAAGTATACTGTAAAACAAGTTGATATAATCAATACTAGACAGTGGTAAAGTAGTAAAAACAACTTACTATATAAATGGAACAGATCATAAAACAGTTAACTTTTTATGTCAGAGACATTTCATAGAACATAACAGCACAGTACAGGCCCTTTGGCCCACGATGTTGTGCCAACATTTTATCCTGCTCCAAGATCTATCTAATCCTTCCCTCCTACATATCTTCCATTTTTCTGTCATTCATGTGGCTATCTAAATGTCTCTAATGTATCTGCCTCCACCATCTCTGCCGGCAGTGCGTTCTACACACCCAATCTATGTAAAAAAAATTGCCTCTGACATCCCCCCTCTACTTTCCCCCAATCACCTTAAAATCATGCCCCCTTGTGAGGAGGGAGGTGTGAACTGGGGAGTCATGGAGAGAGTGGTCCCTGCGAAAAGCAGAAAGGGGAAGGTATGCTTGGTGGTGGGGTTCTGTCGGAAATGGCAGAAGTGGCAGAGAATGATCTGTTGGGATTGGCTGGTAGGATGAAATGCGAGGACAAAGGGGACCCTATCCCTGTTGGGTCTGGGAGGGGTAGGGGTGAGAGTGGAGGTGTGGGAAATGACAGAGACCTGGGTGCAAGCTCTCTCGACCACAGTCAGGGGGGAAGTCCCAGTTAGAAAAGAAGTTGGACATCTCGGATATCCTGGAGTGAAAAGCCTCATCATGGGAGCAGATGTGGCAGAGGTGGAGTTCTAATGCCAGGTCATCAATCAGTAATATTAACTTTTCTCTTTTCACAAATGCGGAATATTTCCAGCATTCTCTTATATTTTGAATTTCCAGAAACTGCTATGTTCTGCATCTGTTCCAGCATGTTTTCTCTCTTGCTTCCCTCATTCATCTCCCTCTATTTACATTCATCGAAACAGATTAGCCATGACTAACTAGAGGGCATTGAAAGCACCCGTGTCACCTGGACAGCCTTGGTTTATCACAAACATCCTACTTGTTCTCTCTGCAAATTAAAACACTTTTTAAAAAAAACTTTGCCAGTAGCATAGTGGTAAAGGGTCATTGACATTAGCCCTTCATTTCTCTCTCCACAGTTGTTGGCTGACCTGCCGAATATCTCCAGCATTTTCTGCTTTTCTTTCAATTTTTTTTTTGTTTTTCACTTCTATTTTTACTATCTCAACAACTTGGTAAAATATGGCAGATTCATGCCATAATTTCTTGCACTCAACAGAAATATAAGATAGGTAATCACATATCTTGGGGCTAAACAAATAATGCCTGTGATTAAAAAGTGATATTACTTCTAAAATTTACTGTTGTTTACTAGTCTTTGCTGTTAATGTAGAACATAGAACAGTACAGCACAGTACAGGCCATTTGGCCCATGACGTTGTGCGACCAATATAAATCTTATCCCCATTCAATCTATCCCCCTCTCTACTTCACCTCCCCTAACCCTTT
>JARFYF010000001.1:118960772-118975604 GCA_030265395.1 Rhina ancylostomus
CTATTACTTGAATCCTTATTTTGAACACTGTCTTGATTTTTGTTTTTTTTTTCCTACATTTTCAGAATCGCTGAAAACCCTTGCAGATATTATCTGTGAATACCCCAATATCCATAAAAAGTAAGTGGTACAGAATATACCATCAGTCTTGGACCTGTCTTCTGTTTGGTCATCTGCAATTATTGATGACAACGAAGAACCACAATGGATAGCGGAAGCAGTTTAATCTTCAATAGATGTTGATGTTAAGAGAGATTTTTGCACTTTCACTTGCTTTTTAGCATTTTTATAAATGCAACAAATTGATTTAAGTTTCCATACTCAGTGCTGCTTACTCAGACTACAGTAATTGCTAGATTATACTTGCATTCAATTTCAGTAGCCCTATTGCTCACCATTAATGATTGCATGTGTTACATTGCTCATCTACGAGTGAGATGGGGAATTGGGAAAATTGCTGACAAAGGACAACGGCTATTCCCATTTAGACAGAAGGGTTGGAGCAGGTTACATAGAGAGTTTAAGTCATGATGGGATTTGACAAGAGGGTTAAGATTTGGAAGTACTGGGGGACCAGATCCACTGTAGGTTAGTGAGCACAAGGGAGGAAGGTGATCATAACTTTGTACAGGTTATGTTGTGAGTGGCCTGGTTTTCAATAAGGTGGACCATAAAGGGGTAAAGTGCACATAGCATTGGAATAATCAAATTGAGAGGTAAAAAAGGCACGTTCAATATTTTTGGCTGCAGCAAATGTGCTGTAGAAAAGTTCAAAGCTGATAGTGAACGAGGGAGGAAATGGAGTTGAAAGTAGTGCTCAAGAATAAATGCAATAAATCCAAGTCTGTGAACTATCTGATTTGCCTGAGATGAGCCAGTGATCAGAGTGGAATTGTGGCAAGGAAACAAAACCTGAGCTGGTTAAAGAGAATGGCTTTGATTTTCCCAGTACTTAATTGTTAGAAGTTGAAGTTTGAATGTTAGATGAGTTGGATGACAACACAAATAGGAAGGCCAAGAGAAGTAGTTGATGACAATATAAAACTAAGTGTCTTCTGTGTATATGCTGATGCCGGAGGAAGAATATCTGGTCAACATGTGGAGCATAAATACTAGCAAGGATGTGTTGGGCCAACAGGCCAGTTTCTCTATTGAACAGATTGACTGAAACTGTTGAAAGTCTAGAAGTTGCAATGTATAAGAAAGGATTGTACATCACAGTCACAGAGATGTCATTTTTCATTTTGTATAGGTGCATTTCAATGTCACAATGAGCTACCTCTCCTACGCTGTCTTGGGTTTAGAAGAATGAGCACTGACCTCATTGAAACGTACAAAATTCTTGCAGGGCTTGACAGGATAAGTGCAAAGTTCATATCTCTCCTGGCTGGAGTGTCTAGAATCAGAGGACACAGACTTGAAATATGGGGCTGGCCATTCAAGATATAGGAAAGAAGAAATTTCTTCACTCGGAATAATGAATCTCTGGAATTCTCCATTGACTTGAGCTGTGAAAGCTCATTGCTCATATATTCCAGACAGAGAGAGACTGATTTCTAGAAGTTGAAGGAAGTATGGCATTAGTGCGGGAAAGTGGTACAATCAGCCACAAGCTTATTAAAATGGCAGAATATGCACCAATAGGCCTATTGGCCTACTTCTGATGTTCAATTGTGAAACAGGGAAGGATGCATATTTGTCCTAAATGATGAATGAGATGTGACCTGGGATGTGCTGCTTACAGTGACTAGGGCAAAGGTTGGAGTGAGGTCAGTCTGGGATTTGTAAACAGAGATGAGAATTTTCAGATTTGGCATTTGGGCTAGCCAGTGGAGGTCAATGAACTAAATGGTGAATTAAATGAATTGTAGGATAGGATCAATGGTATTCTAAGTTGCAGTTTTTCTTGGATAGGTTTTGAGAGGTTTCTCTGAAAGCACTGACAATGCAAGAAAGTTAGTGTAACAGCAACAATAAGATTGGTATAAAAAGAGAAAAGTGTTTTGGTTTCAAAGTGATACGGTACCTAATTTGTGCAACTTTGAGTTTCAGTCTGAATGAGTAGTTGACCATACATCAGGTATTAGTTATGATGTAGAATATTTGTCAAATAGAATGTTTTGGATCTTGACAGCATTAAGGAAAGTAAGTTCAAGCTCATTTAGATGTTGGGTAGACAATCAGACTGCAAGCTCCTCAATAGAACATAGAACAGTACTGCACTGGGCAGGCCATTCAGTCTATGCTGTTGTGCCAATCTTGATGCCAATTTATAATAAATGAGATCCTCTTGTGTATCATCCATATCACTCCATTCCCTTCAGATTTGTGTGTCTAACAGGCTCTTAAACTTTTCCAAACTGTCTGCTTCCACTACTACCCCTGGTAACCTATTCTAGGCATCTACCACTCTGCTTAAAGAAAATCTTGCCCCTCGCGTCACCTTTAAAGTTCCCTCCTTTAACTTTTAAAAGCATGTCCTCTGGTGTTTAACATTTATACCCTGGGGGAAAGATTCTGACTGTCTACCCTATCTATTCCTCATAATTTTAAAGACCTCTATCAGGTCTCCCCTCAGCCTCTGACGCTGGATCTCTGTGAAGACATCTAAAATATTAACACTTTAGGTGTGGTTCTGAACAAAGGTCTTCAGCTTGAAGTATTAATTCTGTTTCTCTTACAACAGATGCTGCCTGCTGATTGTTTCTAGCCTTTTTTGTTTTTATTATAATAGAACTCTGGCATTATTTTGTAATTTAGGGAAAATTTAGTTTGGGTTTCCCCAAAAATGTGGAACATTTTATTTCATGTCAATTGGAATATCATGGGCATTTTAGAAAATCTGCTTTAAAAAAAACAATATTAGTATCTTGCATTATATTATAGTCTATAATAAAATCTAAATATCTTTCTTCCCTCAACTTGCAGCAGCCGCTTTGTTTTTGTTCCTGGTCCTGAAGATCCAGGCCCCAGTTCTATCTTACCCAGGTAATCACTGGTTCTTCGCATTTTTCAATCTTGCACCACAGTCCTTGGTTTTCCCAGTAGTGCTACTGCTTTTAAAACCCATCCATCAGCTCAGCTGTGATGATGGGACTTAATGAATTCATAGCATTGCTCTCTGTTCTCAAATAGCATTGTTGCTTCAGTCATCTGTATACTTTCCTGTGACAAGACAGTCTTCGTCTTGCCTATCCAACACTTCCTTGGCCTTCCTTGATATCTTGTTCCATTTTGTATGCAGGGTCATGAAAGGCATTCTACTTTTTTATCATTCTTGAAATACCCCAGACAGTTTCTTTTCATAAATGCGGCTTTCCATTTAATCTCTAAAATATTTTTGAAGCTGATGAAGTGAATGTACCATGAAACATGATTACTTTTTAATATTCAGTACTTCGATGAAGGATTATTTTAATAGCTTCTTTTCATGTCTTTAAAGACCTCCACTAGCTGACTACATTACAGAAGAGTTCAGTAAGAGAGTTCCATATTCAGTATTTACTACAAATCCTTGCAGGTAAACTTTTTCTGCATATCTCATAATTTCACAGTTCATTTGTCTTTTTATTCAACAAATTCTTGTAGAAAATATCAGACTTGTATTTTTCATCATTGTTAGGATTCAGTACTGCGCACAGGAGATTATAATTTTTCGTGAGGATCTGGTTAACAAGATGTGTAGAAATTGAATCCGATTTCCTAACACTAATTTGGATATTCCAAACCATGTGAGTTATTGCTCTTCTAATGGATTTTATGCTACTGGTATTTGATATCATTGGTTATGACTGTAATCAGACCTTTCAATCCCATGATCCAAAGTGCAATCTTTCATCCTCCACTTCTCACTAACAGTAGGGATACTAAGCAATCAAACATACTATACTTACCACAATGTTTTCTGACATGGCTTGTGTAGTGCAAACTGACACTTCTTCCTTGAGCAGCAGACTGAATCTACATTCAATACATTCAAGAGACAGATTGTCTAATTGTGTACAGATAAGTGAATGGTACATAATATATCACTGTGCAGACAGTGCTCATGGAAATAGCATGGTGCATACATATTTGTTCCTACACTTTCCCATGAACCAAGCCATACTTGTCCAATGGCATCTTTTTGTTGGTCCTTGTAGTAGGCAGAAGTAACCATCAATTGCCTTTCATCCAGCATACTTTTTTCCTATTCAGAAGCCACTTCAATATAGGAGTCATCCTAATTGTTTGACCCAAGACCTCTTGACTAGCAGGATTAATACAATTGAAACACACAAGTTTTGTCAATGACTTTACTTCGACAGCTTGTTTCTCTATGTACATAGTTCTGGTGACAACATTATGATAAGAACATTTAAGAAACTGGAGAGAGTGCAAAAAAATCTACAAAGATTATACTAGAACTGGGAATGGGTAGTGGTCTCTTAGTTGAAATTTCTATGGAAGAGACTTGGAGAAATTCTTCTTTCCTCAATAGTACTTAAACATGTACTAGAATATGGTCTATCAGTTGTAGACAGTGGAGGTACCCAATGTAATTTTTTAAATATGATTTCTTGTGCATAAATGAGTATTAAATAAATTATTAATTGGAACATAAAACTAGTTTCATTTCTGCTTTGGCAAATTTCCTACTTTTTGTACTGCTGGGGTTTTCTTGCATCCTAAATCCTCCTTCAGTCCTTGTTAGTCATTGTCCTCTGCTGTCTACCATTGAAAAAAAACCCAGCTTTTTTTTTAATATTCATTCAAGGGATTTGGGCTTTGCCAGCTGAGCCAGCATTTAATTGCCCATCTGCTAGTTGCCCTTGAGAATGTGGTGGTGAGCTGCTGCCTTGACCCACTGCAGTCCTTGAGGTGTAGTTATACTCACAATGCTGTAGGGAGAGAATTCCAGGATTTTGACCCAGCGACAGTGAAGGAGCGGCGATATAATTCCAATTCAGGATGGTGTGTGCTTGGAGGGCAACTTCCAGGTGGTGGTGTTCCCATACTTTTGCTGCCCTTGTCGTTCTAGCTATAGATGTTGTGGGTTTAGAAGGTGCTGTCTAAGGAGTCTTGGTGAGCTGCTGCAGTGCATCCTGTAGATGGTACAAACTGCTACCACTGTGCATTGTGGATGAGGTGCTCATCAAATGGGCTGCCATGTTCTATATGGTGCTGAGGTTCTTAAGTATTGTTGAACCTGCACTCATTCAGCCAAGCAGACAATATTCCATCACACTCCTGACTTGAGCCTTGTAGAAGGTGGACAGGCTTTGCGGAGTTGGGAGGCGAGTTACTTGCCACAGGATTCCTGGCCTCTGACGTGCTCTCATAGACACATTGTGTATATGGCTACTCCAGTTCAGTTCGAGAAATGTTAGTTCTAGTTTTTTTTCCCCCCACATGTTGCCTGACCTGCTGAATACTTCTATTTTCCAATTATATTTCTGATTTGTAGGGCCAACAATATTTACTATTGTAGTGGTAATAATTTGGTCTGCTGTTATGTCAAAATATAACTTTTTTAATTGTGTCTATACAAGATTAACCCCTCTTATTTTGCTATGTTTATAGTTTGTGAAGACCATCATAGCACAAGGCCATCTAACACCACTGCCACTATACGTTAGTCCGGTCTACTGGGCATATGATTATGCTCTTCGTGTGTACCCTGTACCAGACCTGCTTGTATTTGCCGACAAATATGATCCATTCAACATTGTCAATACAGACTGCATCTGTATCAATCCTGTAAGCACCATTATGTAAAATTCTTGACATGTTTTACACAGAATTAAATTTGGAAAACCTAACTGGTCAGAATAACTGTTTTTAAAACGTTCAAATGTATCCCTAATGACTGTGAAACTTTCGTTCAGTATAACTGAAAAATATCTTAATGATTGTTGAGCATGAACATTTTTAAAAAATTGTCTCCATTTACAATACGTTTCATTCCTTAATTTTGTTTTCCCTTTATGCTTTTCCTCAGTTCGTGATGATAATGTTACTTTCGATGAGATTTCAATCACAACAGTATAGTTTGTTCAGTTAGCTTGTGCAGTTAGATTCTTTGTGGGAACCAAAAGGCTGGGTCATTCACAGACCATCTTGTTTACATCAAGATGTCTGGAAGTAAGTGTAATGAAAGATGTAAAACAAAGGAAAGGGTTGGGAAGGAGGATAATGAAACCCAAAAATGATCAGTTTTTTTTAATGCTTAATATTAAAACATTTTCTTGCTCTTATCCTTTTTGAGTTGGGTGTTTTAAAATCATAACTAAGTGACAACTGTTTTACTTATAATTGTACTTCTTTCATGGAAGTCTTATTTATTTTAAGGGTTCATTTCCACGTAGTGGTTTCTGCTTCAAGGTGTACTATCCCTCAAGTAAAACGGTGGAGGACAGGTAATAGAGAAACTGTTAAATGTATTCTTCTATATTTCTTCTTAATAACATTGGACATAAAGATATTGTTTGTCTCCTATCCCAGTAATCCCCAACTGTGATAGGTGATGTGTTATTGTCAAAAAATTTATAATATAAGAAACTGGAGCAGGATTAATCCAAATGGCCCCACAAACTATCTCAACTCTATTTCCGTGCCCTGCCCTGTATCCATAATCCCTTGCTTTCCTTTAATGTGCAAAAATTCATTAATCTTAAATATACTCATTGATTGAGCATTCCCAACTCTGAGTGAGGAAATTGCTTCTTCGGGGGATTATGATCTCTGGTTATAGACTTTTCCTGCTAACTTCAAAAAAACAACTAAAAGGTGAAATTTTATAACAAGTATATAATGAAGCTCCATATATTGGCAGTCAGTGTAATATTTGCATGCAGCATTGGTGCTCAAGTTTCTTGTACCATCTGGGGACACTCCACATGTCCAGGTAGCAAAGGCTTCTGGCTACAAATCCTTGAAACAACATGCATGAACCTATGTCACACTTGGGAGATGGAAAAGGAAAAAAAATATTTTCTGTGTAATTGTAACTGGTTATCTGAAGTATCTAAATGTAATTGTATTTGTGACAGTTTTTTTAACCATTATAATTAGCATGTACTTAAATTGTGGAGTATACACTATCAGGCTTCCACCACAATGAAATGGATTGTCCACCTCGCTGACACCACACTTGAAGACCACCAGTAATCCCTCTCCAGAAGTCTCTAGCCCTTCTCTCAGCTGCTCCCCATGTCTCTCTGTGTCTTTGTTTTCTCCCCCTCTGGGATTCTCCTCTCTACTGACTTGCAAATTATCATAATTAACAGAAAGTATATATTTTCTGCAATTTTTGTCTTTCCACAACTCAGCGACAATAGTTTTGCGGTTCCTGCAATTTAGATACGGGCTTTGATCTAACAGAAATCTTTTCACGCTACTGTTATACCTTATGATTGCATTAATTTTTTCTGGAATGGCTTCAGCTAATTATAAAATGCTGACTGGATTTTCCTTTCTTTTCAGTAAACTTCAGAATCTTTGAGTGTGAATTTTAAGAGTTTGGAAAAGTACAAACACCGAGGAACTATGTTTGCACATCAACATCTAGAGGAATTATTGATAATTTCATGTTTATTTGTTTATATTTATATTGATGCTTTTTAAATAAATTAAACTTTAGAATCTGTGCCTTTGTTTTGTTTCGTATGTATTATTCAGAACTCTCCTTACTTTTCTAACCTTTGTGTCAAACTAACATATGTAATCATTTTCCTTTTAAAAAATCGGTTTACTTTAGTTGTGAACGGTTTCTCATTTAATTATATAAATCCAGGGCCTGTTAAGTTTGTTGTGGTTTAAAAGAATCTCTGTAATGCGCAAACTACATTTCTTATAATTATACTTGCTGAATGTTGATAAAAGAATGCTGGAACTTGTAAATGGCATAAATATGCTGTGTACAGAATATAGATTTCACATGACCAATTAAAGCACCGGCTTTTCTGAACTAAAGGTTTTTTTAAAGAAAAGGCATTATTACCATTTTCAGCCTATTCTGCTAAAAAAAATGTTTTGTAACTGCAACTAAGGCTGCTGGATTTCTCCTTGAAAATTTATTTCATGGTCTCAAATACTATTTTCATTCAATCAAACCATATAATCTCAATAAATAGCCATAATTATTTCATAACCAGTCATTGGTAAGTGTTATTCAGTACTGGAACTAGTTAGGCAGCTATTTTTATAGCCAATCCAACATTTTGTTAAATAAATTTTAAATTAGTTACTTAAACATACAAAACAATTTTCTCGTTAGGTGTCAGTACAATAGATCCTTAGTAAATTGAAAGGTTCTAAGGCTTTTCAAAATGTGTATTTTAGTATACTACTGCCCAAAAGATGCATGCTAATTTTGGAGCCTTATTGAAAATCTGCAAATGAGTGAAATTAGTAGAAACTGAATAGTCATTAGTTTACTAGGGGTGAAGCCAACTTGTGGGTGGATCTTGTTCCTGGTGCAATATTTTCTAAACTGGATCTTGAGAATTCAAAGTGTACTTGAAGCAAGTTGCACTGAAAATTGAAAAAATTTTGTGCTAAAATACATTCTAAAAGTTACTGTTAAGCTGAAAATGGCTGACAAGATGGTCAGACTACATCTTCTAAGACAATCAGACTACACTGTATTTTTGTGACTTTTTAGAATGCACAAAAACAAGCCTCACTGAAAAGTCCTAGATGTAGCAAACGGTCTTTCTGTTTTTAACTTTTCCTTTTAAACAGCACATTCCTGTGCAATCCTATAGTGAACTAGATCAAAATTCTCCCTGAAATTTAGTGATCTGGATTAACAAATGCACATGAAGCTGATACCCCAACCATTGGCAGAAGAGAATAATTCTCTGAAATATTTGATACAAGGATCTGTCATGGATTTGAATTACTTTTAATTATATGAACATTATATGAAATATTAATACTGTACAACCTTTTTTTGGAGATTTGATTGTGAGGTAACCTGTCTGGAACATTTTGAATAACGGTCACTCAATCTGACTCTTCCAAATAACATTGAAATAAGTACTGGAAGATTCAATTTATGATTCCAAACTATACAGCAGCAATTTAAAACTTGATCATTTGATGGAATTTCAGGATATTGAAGGGAACCTGCTGAGTAAGTGAATCAACTGTCCAAAAGAACACGGCAGCTGTAGTTTTGAGGTCATCTGTTAGTCATGGGGATAAATGATTTGTTCATGAGATTATTTTATAGGCTGACCACAGCTGCTGAAGGAATGTTTATTATATGCCAATCCGCTTTGTGTATGATTTTTCTTGCTGTAAATTCAGTTACTTTGTGCTGGGCTCTGTCGGGTTCTTTTTTTCCCCTAAGGTCGGGGACATAAGCCTACTGTCTAACTCATTGTATCTGCGGTAAACTATTTGAGGGGAGAAGGTGCGATTTAAAGCTTGGTTCCCAGCAAGAATCCTGTCCCCATATCATTGTGGTGCAGAGCCGGGCGCACACTTCCTAAATACAGAAACCAATATAGCGCCCCAAAGCTGCAACACGACCTTAATCTCTGGGACACAGAAGTTCTCTGTTGGAGGCAACAACGGTACACTGCTGGGCGTGCATTTGGACGTGTATTCAGGGGGCAGTGGGGGCAGCTGCTTCCCTGTGAGGAATCCAGGCCCACGCCGCCCGCTGCGTTTTGTTTGGCGTCTTCTCCATGGCAACCTGAACGCATCACACACCACGGTGTGCCCGTCGTCTTCCGCGCTAACAAATTAAACCCTCCGGCGCTGTGCATTTTGAAGACCGGAAAGTGCAAAGCTCTGAACCTTTGATCCTTTTCAATGGGAAATTTCAAAAGAAAAATAACCCGTTAACTACTTCGGAGCCGGAGGAAGTGATTCCGACGAAGCATTTGTGGCGCCTGACGTCACCGGCGGGCGGCTCCGCTGCTCTCCCGGCCCAGCATGGCGTCGGCCTCCAAGCTGCAGGAGCTGGAGCTGACCCGCGAAGAAGTGGACCGTTTCTCGGCGGCGCTGAAAGACGAGAAGTTTAGAAAACTGCTGTCGGAATACGCGGAGGAAATCTCCAAACCGGAAAATAAGAAAAAATACGAAGAGGAGATCACCCAGCTGGAGAAGGAGAGGGGGGTGGACGTGAAGTTCGTGCACCCCGTCCCGGGCCACGTCCTGAAAACCAGCGTCAACGGCGACAAGAAATGTTTCATCAACGTCTGCAGCAACGACCTGATCAATAAACCCGCTTGCAAACCGGGGAAAGGCAACGACGGCGCACTGGGGCAGCATTGGTCTCTGCCCTATAGCCTCACGCCTGGGAGGGAGGATCTGGGTGCAGGCGGTAAAAAACACCTGATTTATGATGTGGTGTTTCACCCGGACACTCTGTACATGGCTGAAAGGAATAAGAGGTTTAGAAAAATGGTGGATGAAATTTCATTGAACGCGATAGAGAAACAACTAAATGCAAAGCTGGATTTGAGAAACGTTAAGACTTTGAAACTAAAATACAAAGGGATGCCCCACGCCACTGTTATCCGCAAACCACTTCCTGGTGGCCCTAAGGAACTTCCAGAAGAAGACAGTCCTTTAAGATTTCCTTATCCCTACGATCTTCCAAAATCAGAAAATGCCTCTCGAAGTGATATCAAGGATCAAAGTACGGCTGAGAGATCAAACGCTGCTGGGAAGGACAAGAATAAGAAAATGCAAGAGAACAAATTTACACAACCTAAATACTCCATTGTTTATCGATCAACTTTTGACATGCAGGATTATCGACATGCCCGTGATGCTGCCCCCAGCACCAGACCTAAAGAACTGGTAGTTACTATCGACCTCCCTCTGCTTAATTCTGCCGAGAATGCTTGTTTGGATGTAACGGAAAAGTTGCTATGCTTAGAGTCACAGAAACCAGCTTACAAGCTTGATTTGACCCTGCCATATCCAGTAGATGAAAATCAGGGGTCAGCTAAATTTAACAAATCCAAGAGACAGCTTGTGGTTACATTGCCTGTTGCTCCTGCAAAACAAGTCCTAGAAATGGAAAAATGTCCCAATTGTGATTTTGAGCCAGCAGGGAAGGACAGTGATTCCACGGAGAATGACCAGTCACTACTGAAGCCAGAATTACATCAGTTTGAAGGAGATTCCCATCAGGAAAGTGGAGAAAGCAGTATTGCTTGTGTAAATTATGAAGATGGGCATAAAGATTCTAACTGGGAGCAATCTCAAACGAATGAACACCTTAGACTCAGCCACAGTACAAAATCCATCTCATCAGATGTTAAAGTAACTACTTCAATTTCAAGTGATCATTTTCTGAAACCAAGTGATGTGATTGTTTCTCCCCGAACTGTTTCAGAAGTGGATTCTGAAGGACAGAAGAGCCCCCCTGAGGAAAGTGCAGTAGCTTCTAATGATCAAAGTTTCCATGGGTCTTTGGAAAAGCAGTGCAGTAGTACTATAGATAGACAAATAAATGAGCATCTACAAGTAAATTCATCTGAAAATACCAGATTCTGCTCAGAAGACTCTTTAAAGGAAAATGAACCTGTGCGTCCAGATTTTCATTACCATCAGAATGAAAGCACTGTTACATTTATTCTGAAAGTGAGAAATATCAATGAAAGTAGTTTGAAATCTGTTATTCATACCCACGACTATAACATCATGTTTGGGACAACAGACTCAGATACCTTGTATTCCTTAATTATTCAGTTTCCTGCTGAACATCAGCTGGATACTAGAGAAAGCATACTTAACGTATCAAAAGACAATGCAGTAGTAGTGTTAATAAAGTTAGCTGAGTGTCGAGGCTTGTGGCAAAGCTTTTTCGCTGGACATACACACAACTCATTGCAGGTAACTTTTCCAATCCAAAAAGTCACCTGTCATGAAAACATGGCTGTATGTGAATCTTTATGCTTTCCCTCTTTAATCTTTTCAGTGGCCTGACTCTTTTTTTAGAATATATACTGAAAACATTTTAAATCAATGAGGTTGCTTACATTTGGGGACAAACCAGTGGTTGGGTTATTAAAAGTTGAACACTGTCTTCAAGTACCTAAAGATAAAATAAAAACACAATAAGTTGGTGGAGATAATGCACAATGGAATAATGTGTTTACTAAAAGAAAAAATCGGTGTGTGTTCTTGAGGTGTTGTTTGATCACAGAGTCCAGTAATATGGTAATTTTATTATTTGACAGACATCTAATTGATAACTAGTGTTGATAAAAAAAATATTGAAATTGTCTTCCATATCACATAGTTCACAAGTGCCTTGCATTAATAGAATGCTGCTTCTGAAGCTAGGATTGAGCATTGTTTTCATAGTACTGTGCAAGAACTCAAAAACTGAGAAGTTAATGTTGGAATGAGAAAGTAATGTTGCTTATAGAAATTAGGTGTAAAAGATTCCTTTTGGGAGCAATCTCGAAACAGTAAACAACTTGAACTGAGCCACATTGCAACATCTATTGTGTCAGATGTTAAAATAACTGAATCAATTTTAAATAATAATTTTTTGAAACCAAATGATATGATTGTTTCGCCTTAGTAGTTGTTTGAGAGGTGGATTCTGATGAACAGGACAACAGTGATTTAATGCTGTGATTCAACACTGCTTTTTCTTCCTCCTGAAATATCCCTATGATGTTGAATATACAACCAACATTGCAAATCACAGATATATTAGGGGTGCATTTGATACATAAGTTTATTATCACAGTATTGAGTTTGCCTTTATGTATATGGTGTAAGATTATAGTCTACTGGCTTTACTCATCTATTGTCACAAGGAACCAAAGCCCATTTTCATTTAGTAATCATTTATACAGGACCCAGTTTGGACTTTATAATGGTAATATGAATTCAGAATTTTGTAGGAAATTAATCGTGTTGGACTTAAGTCACTAAGTTTTGTTCCAGGAAAATTATTTTGTAAAGGTAAATTTATATTTAACTATCTCTGTATTTGTCAGATGTTCTCGGTTAATCATGTGAACATGAATTGTTCTTTCCATTTAGAAAAAGTTGTTTGTAACTTCAGAAAATGCTGATCAATTCCTGAGTACTTCCTTGAAGGATTCAGTCCCCGCTGACCCAGCTGAAAAGTGTTCGGCAGTGTTGAGAGTGTCAGAAGTCGGTGAAAGTGGCCTTGTCATTTACTCAAAGGTAAGTTATGTAAAACTACAGAAAGAAAATTCCAGCATTCACAAATCTCTGCCTCTACCTTTCCACCAACTGTCAAAAAATTCACAGAAAGGCTTTGGGAATTACTTCACAGAAATAGTTTGCTCCATTTCAAGTTCAAAGGTTGTTTTACCTCCAGCACTCTCTATTCTTCAACAACTTTTTTACTCTTTCATTTCTGCTCAAAATTGAGTCTTGGTTGTCCTTTAATATCTCATTTAGGTGGCCATCATTTCTGTGTGTGCCTGCGCAGTAATTTTTTAGGTGGTTTGATGGCAGAGAGTATGAAAGCTAAATGTGATTGCATACTCGTCAGTGTCCAAGCACATGATCTTTCAAAGAAGATTGTGATGAGGAGCTAGTTTTCTTACTTTGAACCAAGGAAAATTTTAGGTGTATTCTACCACTTAATTAATCACATTCAGCACAGCATAATCTAGGATCTAACCTGGGTTCTTATAGGTTTGCATGGTCAGCTACTCATTCTCTTAATAATTCCACTTCCGGAGGCAGAAGCTTTCTCAAAACATTTAGTATTGTTAGGTCACTCACATCGGCTGCATGTCTTGTCATCCTGATCACTTGGTTTTCTATAAAGAAATCAAAAATAATTGTTGCTGGAAGAAAAACAGGTCATGTGGAATTGTGTAAGAATTGGGTGTTTTATATTTGTGTGAAGTAGCAATAAATCTAATTAAGAACGTAATGATCCAGAATTTATGGTCAACAGTGAAGTGATGGCACTGCCACAAGGAGAGAAGCCCACAAAGAATTGTAATCCCTGTGACATAGATTTCATGTTTGCTTACGTTATTTCCTGTCAGGAATAAGTTTATAGGGCTCTGTGGCACCAGCAACGATGGTGTCTTCAAGAAGGCTAAGAAGATAGTCATATTGATAAATTCTTATTGTTAGCAAACCAAGAAATAAAAGGCACTCATTTTTATTTCAGTTTCCTAATATTTTGCTGGAAACAATAAGAAGATTGGGGCATTCACATCAGATAAATCAGGAAGGGAAAATAACATTAACTTTAAAAAATCACATATCTTTTGAAACACAAATGCTTAAGCGGTTTGACAGGGTAGATAAGGAGTTGCAGGTTACTTGACTGTGGTGTCTCAGTCTTAAAATGAGGGCTTGGCCACTTAAGACAAATGAAAAATAAGTTCTTCAGCTAAAGGGTGGTGAATCTGTGGAATTCAATGTCTAAGAGGGCTGTGGAGGCTCAGTCCCTGAGTATATTCCAAGATTGATGCCTTTTGAGATATTAAGGGAATCAAAGGCATATGAGGTAGGTATGGGAAATTGACACTGAGTTACAGATCTGCCATGATCTTATTGAATGGGAGAGCAGGTACAAGGGGGCTGAAAGACTTACCCTTTCTGTTTCTTATTTTCTCTTAAAATGTGAGAACTTTGAAACAATCCAACTTATAAAAGTTTTTAAGACCCTTGGAGCTTGTTAAGCCATTATCATATTTGAATGTGTTACAAAACTTAGTTACATCTCATATAACAAAGCAAAACATTGTTGTATCAGCAAGAATATTTCCCAAACAGTTTAAGTCCCAGCCAGTTCACAGATTATGCTGGAGAAAACTAAAAAAGCACGCTGAGTAAAAGCAGGGAATCATTGATGGGAACTTATGGTTCTCC
>JARFYF010000001.1:119221529-119231815 GCA_030265395.1 Rhina ancylostomus
TGAGGATGCTGTCAGGACTCAAGGGCCCGAGTTATTGGAAGAGATTGCACAGGCTAGAACTTTATTTCCTTAGAACGTAGGAGATTGAGGGGCATAGATAAGGTGAATGCACAGAGTCTTTTTCCCAGGAAAAGGGAACTAAAAACTAGAGGGCATAGGTTTAAGGTGAGAGGTGAAAGATTTAAAAGGGAGCTGAGGGGCAACTGCTTCACACAGAAGGTGGTGGGTAAATGGAATGAACTGCCAGAGAGAGTGGTTGAGGCAGATACAATAACATCATTCAACTGACATTTGGATAAGTACATGGATAGGAGAGGTTTAGAGGGATATGAACCAAACGTAGGCAAATGGGACTAGCTTGGTGGGCACCATATTCAGCATGGATGAGTTGGGCTGAAGGGCTTGTTTCTGTGCTGTATTACTCTATAACTCTAAGTGGTAAATGCTACCTCATTTTCTTATCTGAAAGATGCCTTCTCTTACAGTATGCTTTTGGTTCAGTCTTCCACAGAAATTTAGATGCAGTACTCAAATGACTAGTGTGGGGAATAAGCCAGAATCCTTCTGACTCAGGCAAGGGTGATACCATTGAAGCATGGATGATATCTAAGCTTTGACGCATCAAACAGCACCTCAAACAGCTCTGTATGCGATTTTCTCATACTTCAACTCTTCACAGGATCTTATCAATTTTATTCCTTCATAGCTGTTGCCAAGCCAAGGTCTTTTGGAATATGCATAAATGAATGGGCAGAAAGCTAACAATCTTGAATTTTAATCTGGATAAATTGAGAATACCTCATTACACTGAAAGCTCAGCATGCCTGAGTACTCATCATAAAACTACTCTTCAATCAAAAGCCCTAATTATGGTTCTTTAGTATTAATAGATGGAAATTATTCTGCAAAACAGTGTTCAGGATTTTAAATATTCACAGCAATTAAATGTATGATAAATGTTAAGATTGATTACTACTTTTGACCGATATTTCTCAATGTCTATAGTAGTCTTGAACAGTTAAATTATATATTTTTTAAGCTGCAGCATAGATGTCAGATCTCATCTGTGCATGACTGACTGACTGACTGTGCTTTCACAAGTCAATCCCCAGCCCAGGGATCACTGTCATGAACAGCTTTCCTTGGAAGTGTTGCTTGCCCTCCACTTGTATCTTGAAAGGAAGCATTTGATATCCAACTGCTGTTGACAGACAGGAGAATCAGTCAGCTTGTGATGGAAAGAACAATCCATCTTCCATGAAATGTCCAATTACTGAATGGTTGCCTCCACTGAACCCAGTCTGCATTAAAGTCTTCCAGTAGGCAATCATTCCAGTGGTTAGGATTCAGACAGAGGAACCATTGGTCCCACATGTGCAGATGGATTGGGGCAATGATTTATATTTAGTTTGGTAAAATTTATGTAAAATTGTGAAGGCAGCAAAAATGATGATATCTGCTCTGGGAATGTGATATTGCTCTCTGCTTGTTAATCTTCTTTGTGCCTGTCAGTTCCAATTTGTACCCGTTCCTTCCAATGTCTATTGTGAAATAATTCTGCTTTGCGTATTATGTTTTTTAAAACTAATACATAGTGGGACATGGGCATGGCAAACGAGTCCAGTGGTTATAGCTCTCCCCTAATTGTCTTTGAGAAAATGGCGGAGAGTTATCTTGACTATACACCAACATGACTGTGAAATAGGGTTTTTCAGCATTCAGGCCCAGTAGTGATGAAGGAACAGTAATATATTTAGAGTTAGGCTGCTGCTTGACCAGACAGAGAGGAAACTCAAGAGGTGGTGGCATTCCCATAGGCCAGCTGCCCTTGTCTTTGTAGATGGTGGTTTTGGAGTGTATGAGAATAACTGCAGTGCATTTTGTAGATGTTATATACTGGAGTCATGGTCCACTGGCAATGGAGAGAATGACTTTTAGGAGGTGGATAGTTGCCAATCATGTGGCCTGTATTGTTTTGGATGGTGTTGAGCTTTCTGAGTGTCGCTGGCGCTGCGCTTATCAAGGGAAGCAGAGACTATTCCATCACATTCCCAAATTGTACCTTGTAGACAATGGAGAGGCAGTGGGGTGTCAGGCAGCGAGCCACTCATAGCAGGATATTCTGCTCTGAACTATTTTTAGTTCTGCAGCTGCACTGTTCATGTGAGTGGTCTATTAAGTATCTTGTCAATAGTTGCTCACTGTATGTGGATGGTGGGACAATCAGCAATGTTTGTCTAAGAAAAGATGGTTAGACTCTCTCTTGTTTGAGATGGTCATTGCCTGGCACTTGTGTAGGATCAAAGTTTCATGCCCAAACCTGAAAGATGTATATATCTTGCTGCATATGAGTATGGGCTGCTTCATTGCTTAAGGTGTTGCTAATGTAACTTTTAATTGAGCAAGCATCAGTGAAATTTATACAGTACAGAAACAACTGAGTTTGCACAGACTACCAAGCCCTCAGTTCTATGCCAATCCCATTTTATTTTGCCCATCTACCCACCAGTGCCTCTCCTGATTCTATTGCTCACCTACACATACTTGGGGCACTTTACAGTGACCAATTCATTTCACCAATCCACATATCATTGGAATGAGGGGAGAAACCCAGATGGTCACAGGGAGATGGTGTAAACACCACACAGATAGCACTGGAGAACAGGTTTGAATCTGGGCTAGTCACTGGAACTGTGAGGCAGCAGTTCTACAAATTGTGCAACTGTGTCACCCTTTTTCATTGTGAGAGGTTCATTGATGAAGCAATTGATGATGGTTGAGCCATGGATTATGTTTCGTAGAGCTCCTACGGCGATCCCCTGTAGCAGAAATAATGTGTCCAACAACTATAACTAACATTTTTAAGCCTACACTCTTTTAATATTTTCATAAGCTTGCAAATGTTGCATACTGTAAGAACATAATTGCCCTTAGCCTAAATCCTTCTGTTATTCACTATTTATTTCTGTGTTCTCATTGAGGCTTCCAGATCTTGATTCTGCTATAACTTTGGAAGATCAGCAGAATGTGCTCCAGTGTCTAGGTTTATACCAACCTTTCACTCAATTTATAATTGCTAGCAGTTAGAGTCTAACTGCATTCTAATGACTTTCCGATGTGAACTAGTATTTTCAGGTATTTCATTGCAGTTTTGTCTCAACCATTAAAATGTGAAATATAAAAAATAAGATTATTCAGAACATGGCTTAAGTTTCTTATAGAAAATGATCAATGTTATTTGACTACCTACATGATATAGTCGGACAAAAATATACATTAAAATAGGTGCTCCCATATTTTACACCATTACTGGTAATGGATGGAGCTTGGGCAATTTTCACAGCTTTTATACTTTGGCTAAAAAATGTAAGTTTCATTTTATTAGAAATTATTTCAGTAACATCTCTTGTGGTTTAAATGCACATTGATAAGTGCTCTATTTTTAGTTGACTTCATTAGCATCACACAAATGCTTTTGATGGAATGCTTGGAAAAAAGAATGTTATGTTAAATTTTCCTCACTTGTTGCATTAATGGCACAGTGGAGAAATGCCAAAGATGCTGTTCACAGAATGTGATACTCAGCTTTGATGATGATACGACCATTGCATCACATCTTATATTTGAACCAACTCTGTGTTGGCTTGTGTCCAGGCATCAACATGTGACCCATCCTAGCACAATGGCTGTTGTCATTCCTTCTGAATATTTCTGAGGATTTAGCAAAGCTGACTCAGTCAGGTGTAGATACACCACAGAGCAGCTCCTCCTAGACTTTGCTTATCTCCTGATTAGACAGCCTTCATTGTTGCCTGAAGAAATACTTGCCGGTGTTATTACGATCATATTTTATGTCAGCTGAAGTGACAGAAGTACTTCTCTTATCAGCCTGTCAATGATCACTGCAGGAGATGTTATGTTGATGTGTCACTATGTCTTCAGGAAAGCAAAGCACAATTCTCAGTGTTGGATGATAGAAATGGATTTTTATGTGAATTGAGTCACAGTAACGACCCCATGGCCAATTGAAATCCTTCACACATGGACGCATCACTCAGTAAGGATGATGCATTTAGAATCTCAATATATGTTAAAAACATGATTATAAATATATGTAGAACAATAGTTTCTAAGTTGTTTTAAAAAAAGGTGAATGTCAAATTGTGTGCCCATTCCAGCTTGGTGGGATTTTATCGGTCTTTAACAGTAGATAAGCTCAGTCCGTTGCAAGTCAAGATAACAAAGAGTTTACTTGCATCCCTTGGCTGTCATCCTGGCAGGTTTAATATCTCCATCACAGCCCCATCGGGTCAGATCTAAATCTACTTGCCTGTTTTGAAATAAATTGATGCAGGGAGCCTTCTCTTCACTCTTTAACAGGCACTGTTTCTGGAGAACCTTCCCACTGCTGCTGAGCAAAACCCATGGAGACAAGAGTGCACTTGTGATGAGCTGCTATTTACAATTTCAACATGTACCCTCAGCTCCATTGATTGTGCCTTTGAAGACAGTTCCACTGCTGGTTGCACAGGATTTCTCACTGTGTCAGTGTTAGTGCCAGAACTAAGAGTGAATTTCAATCAGGCTCTTTCAAACACTTATGATAACATTCAGAGACATCCACGTCATTTATCGATTTTCACCTTTGAAATTTTTATTGTTAAGTCAATATAACATGACAAGAGTCATCCTTCTAATATTTGACACTGACAAAAATCAGAGCTGCAGGTGGAATTATTATGGTTTCTAACTGTTGCTGAATATTTCTTTTGTTTGATTATATATTGTTGTTTCTTTTAAGCTAATCTGATGGTACATTTATTACTCATGATAGTACTAGCAACCAACCGCTAAGCTATCAGTACAGTAGTTGTCATAGTAACAATCCAACAACTTGGCAACCACTGAATCCAGCTGTTTTCAGTTATGTTATTTTTTAAAATAAAACATGTCACTTAATTTTCAGCAATGTTCATGGGTAGGAAATGCATAATGATCAAGGCAAGGGGATCATGAACTTGGAATTGGTGGTACTTGGTTTCTGGAGACTACATATGCCATTTGGGACCAAAGTGGTGTTTGATGATCAAAGCACTTCTGCTGCAGGCATACAGATGAAATACACGGATGAGATATAACCTACAGGTGAGATTACCCTTAATAGTTATTGTTGGCATGGACACAATAGGGCAAAGGACTGCCTTTTGTGCAGTAAATTTCCCAGATTCCCAGAGATTGTTGGTAACTGAGTAATGGGATCATGATGAATTTTGCAGTGGCTGGGAGTCATGGTGTAAATGGAGGGATGTGCCATTTCAATTTGCATTCACAGGCTTCGTTGATTCATGTGAGTTTAGTTAACTTTTCATTGTGCCGTGTCAAGGTCCAGAAGGCATGATTATAGGCATTTGTTTTTGAGGCTATCTGTTCCTGCTGCCTTCCGAACGAGCATTGGGAGGTTTTCCCGTTCCCCTGCAGATATCGTGCAGCTCTCTTACTTCCCACCTCCTTCCCCCAAACCCAGAGCATAACAGCCGATCTGGCTCTTTGCTGTTTTATGCTTGCACTTTTTCTGTGCATAATTCCCTATCTCTGCTTTGTTAGGGAAGACCTTCAGTGCTTCCTGTATTGTGCAAGCTTCCACAAGGTATAGGTAACTGTGCGGGTAACAAGCTTTGTTTCACAAACTTTTCAAACTTACGACCTACACATTAAGTTTTCCCATGCTGCATACTGCTTGTGAAGTTGTCATGTTGAAAGAACAGTTTGTGAAAAGATGCTGGAGATTTTAAGAATTTTCCCTGACTTAAAACCCCAGAACACACAAGTGCAGCAGGCAAACTGGATCTCAAGCTGTCAAGTTTGCTGTCTTGTGCACAAGTGTTGCGAAGTATAGGTACAATGAAAAACTTGCAGCAGCATCACAAGCACATAGGTACAGACAACATACAAATTATATATAAAATTTTATCATATAGTATCAAAAAGACTGTGCAAAAGTAAGACCTTAGTTTACCTGTACACTGGAATTTACTTTAATACTTGAGCTGAGATACAACCAATGATTATTTCAGGCCAAGTATAACAATGCACTTCACAAAATGTCCCGTACACACACTCTTAAAAGCATCAACTTGTCCTGCCACCTGCAAGGATTTGTTAAAATACATCTCTTGGTCCCTCTTCTTTTGCAGCACTCCATTGTTTACATGAAGTACATAACTGCACAAATCCACATTGAATTGGACCCAACAACTCAGTAGAAATTGAGCATCCGAAGCCGATGCTGCTATTTAATGCGACCAAAATGATCCGTGGCATAACTCCACATGGCTGCCTTTCACCATCTTCCTAAATATGTTTATTTAACAGAAATTTGTCAATTTCCGATTTAAAATTTTCAATAGCTGGTGTTGGAAAATATGCACAAATATCTCTTAAAGTTTCTGTTTGACTAGTTCTTAGATTCCCTACCTACAATTAGTTCCCCCACTAACATCTTGAAAATTTTGATCAAAGCGTCTCTTCATCTCAAAATTCTGGAATGTGGACTTGAGTTTTTCTTCCTACATATGCCTGTAATTTAACCCATGAGGTCCTGGTATCATTCTACTTTCTCTCTGCTGGACTCCCTCCAAAGCTGATATTTCCTTCTCAAGGCGCATTGCCCAGAACTGTTCAAAATACTCCAGATGTTGTCTAACCTCGGTTTTATTCATTGTTAGTTTTATGTTTAAATTCTGTGTTCAAATCCTTGAGATAAAGCCAGAATTCTATTAGCCTTTTTGACTTTCTGAAATACTCTAAACCATTGTTTTTGAGTCCAAAATGAATTACTTCACACTTGCCTGTATCAAAAACCCTCACAGACTGTTTGTAATTTATTAATACCTCTTTGCAACTTCATGCTTCCATTCATGCTGCTTGTAAATCTCAATAGTATATCATTGGCAAATTTTGATAGAAGAAAGAGCTACTCAAGCTGTTAATAAACAGTTGAGGATCCAACACAAATCTCTGTGGAATGCTGCTAATCACATCTTGCCAATTAAAATATGCTGAGGAATTATCCTTCCAGCCATTCAGCCAATTCCCTAAATTTCCTTCCAGTCAGAAAAATACCCATGCATCAATTTTCTCTGGCTCCTTTCTCTTAGCCAAATCTCCTGAAACACACCATCCCTTTCAGACCATATGCACTTACTTCTAAAAATGTTTGATATGTATTACTTCATCAATTGCCTTTGAAAGTCTACAGTGATACTTTCATCGGCCCGCTCCTTATATTCCAATAAAGAACTCGAATCACATTATTCACACAAAATTCACCTTTAATACATCATTAGTGGCTACCCTTATCAGCCTAGATTTCTAACAGTGAGACCAAATTTTGTCTCTTACAAATGACTCCGGCAGTTTTCCCTTTCATGACAGTAGAATGACCAGCAAGATTTAATCCTCTCCGATTTGAACAAAATGTAACATCTGCAATCTTCCAGTGCTCTGGCACCAATCCCAAGAGACTGAAAAAGTGTGGTCATAATGTCTTCTTTGTGTATATTTACAGTTGGGGAACAGCTACAAATTTCAATCTTTACTTCTGAAAATGTCAGCCAGCAAGCATTGTAGTTGAAGAAAACAAATATCATCTTAGCGATTGGCAAATAGGTGCACATTTACAGAACAAAGAGCAAGCATGCTTTTTCTGACATACCAGCCTTCTTTTCTGATGTTACAGCTTCTAGCAAAATAATCTAGCACTGGAATCAATTTTATCTATTTAACTGCAAACTAAAGGTAAACATAATATGTAATGATGTTGATGACTTTTCAGTGGGGGAAATACAAGCATAACATTTACATAAAAACCTGCTCTGCAGGTTAGTAAAATAACTGTTTCCTTCCTCCTCAGTCACATATGCAGTGAGATTAAAATCAAATCACTGAAATTATTGGCATGATCACTAAGACTAAATTCCAGTTTTAATCTTTCTCAACCAACAAGTATGGAAGTGCCCAATTTACACTTCACTTGATTTTCAAATGCATTGATACGGTAAAAGCAAATGGAGTGCAAGATTAGGAAATGTACAAATTTAATCCAAATATGCTACACTTTCATTGGGCATAGTTTGTTATATAGTACTTTTAGCTTTTGTAATTGAGCATTTAAACATGGAGCCAATTATTTTTAAGTTCCTTACATGATAAGTAATAAAAAGTTTGCAAATGACTTCAGAGAGTGTGGTTGGCCATCAATTGAACATAAAATTGAACATCAGTAAAGAGAGATGAAGATTGGACACTGATAAACATGTTGTTTGAATGAAGTCTGAGGAAGGATTTAACAGATGCTTACTTCTGGCATGAGGCCTTGCACTTGAAGCGTGTACTGGAAAATCAAGCAAAGTGCACAAATGATTGTGCACCACATATGTCAGCTACTGAAGTTCTATGCTTACCAAGACTTTTTTTTTGTAAAACCCCTCACTCTTTAGTATAAAATTGTAACATTCCAATTTGGAAGACAAAGTCTAAAATTGGTGAGCATTAAACATATTGGAAAGGTAAATTTAAAAAAAGACACAGGTTGGTCATAGAACATTAATCAGATGGGAAAGAAAGATTATGAAATACTGGCATTATGCATTATACAATTCAGTACCAAATCTTAGTAGAATGAACTTATAGAGATGTTACTAATAAATACACTTCAATCCAATCAAAAATATACTTCAACTCTGATTCATAAAAAAAGTTAATATAAATTATAGATTGCATTTCTATATGAATATATACTTGAAGTCAGCAAGCAGATAATACACCATAAATTAAGAGCATGCCCAAATACATGTGCCATGTTTAAAAGTGCTTACTTTTGATTTAAGTTTAATATTTGCAGCATGTTCTGGAAACCTCAGTTAAACTATTCATCAGAAATTCATTAGAAATTTCCAATCTACATGCACACAAACATAACTTTTTTTATTAATTGTAGATAAAATAGATGCTAGAATCTGGAACAATGAACAGAAGGCTGGGGTGGGATAGCGGCTGATAGGAGGAACCCGATGAAGAGGGATCGATGGGCAGATGGAACCAAGTGGGAACATGGAATGGGCAAGCCGAACAAAGGGAGAAGAAAACTAGGTGAACAGGTGAGTGTGTGTGGGAGGACAGCACCAGGGGTGTGGGTTGCCTGAGATTGGAAAATTCGACATTCATACCATTACTACCCAAGCATAATGTGAAACATTGTTCTTCCAACTTGTGTTTGGCGTCTCTGTTGCAATGGAAAAGGCCAAGGACAGACAGGATGATGTGGGAGTGGAAGGAGAGTTAAAATGACAGGCAACTGGAAATTCAAGCTGGCCATTGCGATACGGTCTACACTTGGTTTCACCAACATAGAGGAGATCACACTGAGAGCACCGAATGCAGTTGTCCAGGTAGGAAGAGGTACAACTGAACCTCTGCCCTACCTGGAATGGTTACTTAGGTCCCTGAATGGTGATGAGGGAGGAAGTGAAGAGACAGGTGATTCACCTCCTTCGGTTGCAGGGGAATGTGCCTGGGGATTGGGAGGGTGGGTGTCCTGAAGAAAGTAGAGGGGAGGTGAACATGTGACTAGTGCTGGGATCATGTTGGAGCTGGTGGAAATGGCAGAGGATGATACGGAGGATGTGGAAGCTAGTGGGGTGATAGTTTTTGGAGCACCTGTGCTCTGTATGCAACAGCCATCTCGAGCTTCCAGTTACATGTCACTTTAACTCTCCTACCCACTCCCACACCAAGCTGCCTGTCCTCGGCCTTCTCAATTGCTATGGAGAGGCCAAACACAAACTGGAGAAACATCTCATCTTCTGCTTACAACCCAGTTTCAAGTAACCCACATCCCCAGTGTTTTCCTCCACACACATTCAGCAGTTTTCTTCCCCCTCTGTTCCTCTTTCCAATCTTCTCCCTCCACCAGGTTCCATCTGCCAATCATCTTTTCCCCATCTGGTTCCACCTATCACCTACCGGCCTCTATAGGCAGCATAGTAATGTAGCAGTTAACATAATGCTATTACAGCGCCAGCGACTGTCCCACTACTGTCTGGAAGGAGATTGTACGCTCTCCCCATGACCGTGTGGGTTTCCTCCGGGTGCTCTGGTTCCTCCCACATTCCAAAGGTGTACAGGTTAGGAGCTGTGGGCATGGTATGTTGGCGCCGGAAGCGTGGCGACACTTGCGGGCTGTCCCCAGAACACTCTACGCAAAAGATGCATTTCACTGTGTGTTT
>JARFYF010000001.1:119557993-119570585 GCA_030265395.1 Rhina ancylostomus
TTGCTGACATTGAGGGAAAGGTTGTTGTCATGACATCATGTCACTAAGCTCTCTATCTCCTTCCTGTACTCCAACTCGTCATTATTTGTGATACAGCCCACTACAGTGGTATCATCTCCAAACTTATAGATGGAGTTAGAGCAGAATCTGGCCCACGCAGTCATGAGTTTGTTTATAGGTAGCAGAGTAGAGGGCTGAGGAGACAGACTTGCAGGGCACCAGTGTTGAGAATAATTGTGTTGGAGGTGTTGCTGCCTATCCTCACTGATTGTGGTCTGTTGGTCAGAAAGTCAATGATCCAGTTGCAGAGGGAAGTGTTGAGTCCCAGGTCTCAGAGCTATAAAGTGAAACCAGGGCAAAATGTGCTGTTGTGTGGTTGCACGCCCCAACAGGGGCCAATGTTGTGAGTCACTAGCATCATTCAAAGCTGGATTGCACCAATGCCAGCTTGCACTTCCTCAGGGTAGGGAATGCATTCTGTCTGCAGCAGATGGGGGAAGTTATTCAGGAATTACTCTGGCTTTGAGGAATATCTAATACTTGAACAAGAATGAAAACAGGCCTCAAGATTTTCCAACCATGTATTAGTGGTGAGAGGAGGATAGATGTGCTCTTTTCCATAATGGCCAGGAAACCTCCCCAATCAGACACAGGGCCTAGACTTAATTGTCACACAAATAGTTTCTGCTTCATGTGAAAGGAGTCTTCCACAGATTAGCCATGTCACTGATTTATTGAGCCTTCATTAAGCTTTGTGGTGAACTTCTTAACATAGCTGTTTATTTATTGCTTTTTTTAAATGTTACTGAATATCAATGATTCCATGAATGAATGAAATACTAAGGAAATGTTCTGTATGGATGATGAATTTTAAAATAACTTCAACATAATGACTTAATACTGAGTCAATTTGTGTGACAGCTGGTTTGAAGATCATAGCCGAACTTGCTACTATTTACCAATGATCCTACATAGATCACTAAAACATAGATGCCATCTGGGTAATGTGCTTAATGTTTTCCTCAACTGTTGCTTCTTGGTGCCTTTTCAAAGTAATTTATTCCATCAGAATTGTAAGTATTTGCTTTAATTCTGGGTTTAGGGGACCATTGAAATATAGATTTCAAAATGATACATTATGGTCTTCTGCTTGGAAATATAATACTGTCTATTTATTTTAGTTTATAATTTAAACCAAGTTTATTTTCTGAATTTCTGCCATGTAAAGGTTACTATTGGTCATGTCTATTGTCCAAGTCTTCAAATTTGCCATTTAATTTATAATTACAAATCCCTTCATGAATACAATACTGTATTTATTTTAGTCTAAAATTATCTTTCACAAAAAACTGTTTATTTTCTGAATTTGTGCCATTTTAAGGCTACTAATGGCCCATCATGTCTATTGTACAGGTCTTCAAATATGGCCATTTAATCTATAATTACAAATCCCTTCATGAATCTTAACTCCATAATTATACTTGTGGTTGCTATATATGGGTAATGCAATCTAATAATAACACGTCCGTTCTTTCTCCATCCTTGCTGTCCTTGGCATCAGAGGACAAATTCAGGAAAAGATTTAGCTTAGGAGAAACTGACCGTTGGAATTTATAATTTTTCAGCCAATAAATAAAAAAGCACAAGTAACCTTTTCTTATGTCAGTTGGAATTTCTAAAAGCCGGTTTTAATTGGAACATATCATTC
Source organism: Rhina ancylostomus (assembly GCA_030265395.1). Lineage (NCBI taxonomy): Eukaryota > Metazoa > Chordata > Chondrichthyes > Rhinopristiformes > Rhinidae > Rhina > Rhina ancylostomus. The sequence continues at coordinate 119,559,702 of JARFYF010000001.1, forward strand.
TATTCAATTATTTTTTTTAAGCACTATTAAAACTATGAAAATAAAGTTTAACCTTGGTGATGGTTTAAAACAGGGCCCATAAGTTGACTTTATTTCAATGGATAGGAAAATGAAGCTGGATCCATAAGGTTCTGCTAATTTCCCTGTGCTTGTTTTGCATTACTCCCAAGGTCGCCCAAGTATATGGGTCATGATAAGTACGAAAGTGATGGGAACGCCTGGAAATTAAAACCATTAATCTATCTTCACCGACAGCCTCTGTATTGGTTGCTGAGTCCCTGCACAGATGCATTATCTTGTTTGGACAGAGTCTGGTATTTAAAAAAAACTCAGTTGCATAGAATCTCCTCTTGTACTTGAATAGGCTCTTCCCTAGTGAAAAATATTCCCTGTTTAATGCCATATAAATTTAAACTGTTGCTTCTGGTATAATATGGTTTTATTTACTCGTGAAATTAATAGATCATTAACTTCAGTGACTAAGAATTGTTTCTCAAAAAGGGAGTTTTAAAAGTTATTAACGTAAGCCAAAAATCAGGTTTGAGGATGTATGAATTGGAACTTAACAAATATTCCCTCTGAGTATTGGCAGTAAAAGAGGAATTGGATCTATAATTACAGACTCCACAGGTCTGGTTACTGAAGAGCAGTCCAGTATCCACCCAGCGGTTTGATGTGACTTGGCTATGACTTAAACACTGTCACTCAGTGTTTGCTTCTTTGTCTTATTTTTGGCTGGAAAAGAAGATAACACAAAGGAACGTTTTTATTCCCTAGGATTTAGGAGATTGTGGGGTGAAATGATCGAGGTTTTCAATTATTGGGAGAAACTGATAGGACAGTGATTAAGTAAAGCTATTTCTGTTGGCTGGCAATCCTGGGATATAGGTCTTAATGCAGTAATTACAAATGGGCCGTCCTTGGGTGAAACAGAGGGATGCTTCGACTCACAAATGGTCAGAAAACTTTGGAACTCAGTTGATGCTGAACCAGTTGTTAATTATAAATGTAAGATTGATAGATTTTCATTAACTAGAGATATAAAGGTATAATAAGTTAGGTCAGACATTAGTTATGATGTCACTGAATGTCAGTTCAAGTGTAAGTGGCAAAGTAGCCTTCTCTTGTTGCAATGTTTCTATTTGGCTCCTGACAATCAGTATCCAGTTTTCTGGAAGTTGCTTTATGCCCAGCCTGAGGGAAAGCAAAGAGAAAGAAGGCAACAAGTGCAACATATGTACTTGGGGTGTCCCCTTTTAGAATTGCAAGAGGTGACCAATTGCTATCTGTACATTGCTGTGAACTTTTCAAGATAGAATAGGGTAATACAGTCCCTCATTGTAAGCATTTCTTTTGTTAATTTAGATCATGGTTTTTCAGTGTCTTAGGGAGAGATAAAGACATGGTCAGAACTGCTACTGAATGGAGCTATGAAATTTGCCCTGAATGCTGAGTGCCAGGCATGACAACCCCCCAATCCTTAACCCCTCAACAGAGATAAAGCAAGAATTTATTACGAGAGACAGCATGCCATGTGATTCAATTAAGGCAGTACATAATGTAACAAATAAATAGTCAGGAAAGTGACATCATTAAACTGTGAAGATGGTAAAGTGACAAAGATGCTGTCACAAGAAAACTGGAGAAGGAGTAGGTTACTGGGCCCTTATGCTGGCCTCAACTCCTTTTCTGTGCCATTTCCCTATGAACCCTCAATTCCTGATGTGTCTTGATCTCCACCTGAAATATATCGAAAGATCTGGCCTCCATCACCCTTGAGGGCAGAGAATTTCAGAGACTCGCTAGCGTTCAAGAGAAGAAATTTCCATGCACTTCAGTTTTAAATGACTAGGCCCTTATTTTGTAGCTCTGTCCCCTTGTTTGTGGCTCTCCCACTAGTGAAAACATCTCAATGTCTACCCTGTCATGTTTAAATCAGATCACGCTCATTCTTCTAAACTCCAAGGAACACTGACCCAAACTGTCTAGCCTATCTTGAAAGGACAACCCTCTCCTCCCAGGAATTAGCCTGGTGAATCTTGGGACTGCCTCAATCCTGCTACATTTTTTTAGGAAACAGGACCAAAACTGTGCCCAGTATTCCAGGTATGGCCTCACCAACACCCTGCACAGTTGTAACAAAACCTCCCTATTAAATTCTGACCACTTCATGGTAATGCCTAGATCCCCTTGATCTTCACTCCTTTGCAATCTCACTCCATTTAGATAATAAACCACATTTTGATTTTTCTTACCCAAGTGCATGACCTCGCATTTCCCCACATTGAACTCCATTTGCCAGGTTTTTGCCCAGTCACTTAACCTATTTGTATCCTCTTGCAGAATCACAAAGTCCCCATCACAAAATGGCCTTACACTTATTTTCATATCATTGGCAACCTTGGAAACCTTTCATTTTATTCCCTCCTCTGGGACATTAATGTAAATAGTAAACAATTGAGGGCCAAGAACTGATCCCCAGGATACTGCATTAGATATATCCCTCTAGGTTATTCCTACATTATTCCAACCCTTTGTTTTCTATGTGAGAGCCAGTTTTCAATCTATGCTAACACACTTCCTCCAATACCTTGGGCTCTTAACTTATGTACCAGGCTCTTATGTGGCTCTTTGTCAAATGCTTTTTGGAAACGTAAATACACTTCATCTACAGGTTCCTCTTTATCAATGCATCCTCATCTCACTTGCTAAAAGTTCTCCAGCTTCTGTCTTCCTCCTGTTTTTAACAAGGGACTTCACATCGGTTATTTTGCAATCTTCTGTTACCCTTCTGGAATTTAGCAAGTTTTGAAAAAACTCAATCAGTGGGTCCACTGTCTCTGCAGCCTCTTCCTTAAAAACCCTTGGGTGCAGGTCATTGGGTCCCAATGGCTTGTCCACCTTTAGCCCCACGAGTTTTTTGAAACTTTATCCCTTGTGATTGGGATTTTTACAAGTTTTTCCATGTTACTTGAAATTAGTCCATCTTTTAGGGATATTTGCAGTGTCCTCCACACAGCAAAAAATTCATTTAACATATCTACCATTTTTGTTTCCTGTTATTAATTCCCCAGCCTTGTTCTCTAGAGGTCCCACACCTACCTTAGCCACTTTCTTCCTATTTATATATCCATAGAAACTTTAACTGTTTGTTTTGATATTGCACACAAGCTTTCTCTCAACCTCAATTTTCTCTCTGCTTAATAAAGCATCCTCATTGTTAATTTAAGTCACCAGCTATTTTCCAGTGCCTTAGTGAAACAAAGAATAAAGGAATATGTTTGAATTTTTAATTTGTGCAAGGAGAGAGGTGAATAGAGAGGAGAATTTAACCAGACAGAATAAAGTTGAATGAAATTTAAAGCAATAAAGACAGATAAGAGTTTTTTCATTCAGGATCGTGATTAATATTGTAGCCATGAAGGTATTCTGACATTTCAGTCCGTTCATTGCCTCTTTATTGTTAGCTAACAGGTCAACTTGCAGAGACAGATGTTTCCCAGCCATGTCAAGAGTTTAAAGGTTAACTGTTAATGTACTTGGAAGCAGTGTACCACAGTTTAAATTCTTTCAGTATGCCTTTCATTGAATTGGAACTGCAAAAGAGAGTGAGAGGTTCAATGTGAAATTTACTCTCATAGTATAGCTCCAATCTGCTAAGGCCAGCTTGTAAATAAAAATTACTATCACACTTTTGCCATACCTGTTGTACAATAATCAATCAAGCAGTCAATAAATAAACAAAAACTTGTAATATGAAATGTTTTGTGGCAATTGTGCCCATTTTTTTATTTATTGTCTCTTTGCTGATATGTTGTCCAGTAATTTTGAAGTTTTCAGCCACTTTAGGAAGAAATCAAAAAAATTCTAATTATTGATCCAATGTACTTGTAAAATGACTTAAGACAGCTTTCAAAGGGCCTTTCCTTCTCCCAATGAAGGGCGTCGACCCAAAACATTGAGTTCCCTCCAGAGATATTGCCTGACTTGCTGAATTCCTCCAGCATTTTGTGTGTGTTGCTGCAGATTCCAGTATCTGCAGAATCTTTTGTGTTTACACCTATCCTTGACCTTCATGAATGCTGATGGACTTGAGTACAAACTTGCACCAGTTTCTGTGTTTACACCTAATTCAGTTAAGTACTGCATCTTAGAACTGAAGCATTCTGCAAGTTTGAGCCAATATTATCCAGTATAATAGGACCAAACTCTTAAAATCTCTCTTTATAAGTATAACCCTTCAAATTTGCAACAGCCTAGTGTTCTGTCCTATCCAGATGCATCACAGCTTTCTATGGCAACTGCTCCACACAAGACCACAAGAAATTGCAGAGAGTTGTGGGCACAGCTCAGCACATCACAGAAACCAGCCTCCCCTCGATAGACTGTCTATACTTCTTGCTACCTTGGTAAAGCAGCTGGCATAATCAAACATCCCACCCACCCCAGACACTCTCTTCTTGCCCTCCCATTGGGCAGAAGATACAAAAGCCTGAAAGCACATACCATGAGATTCAATGACAGATTCTATCCTGCTATTATAACACTATTGATTAGTCCTCTAGTACAATAAGATAGACTCTTGACTTCACAATGTACTTCGTTATGACCTTGCACCTTATTATCTACTTGCACTGCACTTTCTCTGCATTGTAACATTTCATTCTGCATTCTATATTGTTTTCCCTTGTACTACCTCAATATACTGTTGTAATGAAATGATCTGTATGGATGGCATGCAAAACAGTTTTTCACTGTACCTCTACATATGGCAATAACCATCACTTCATTCAGTGGGCATTTTGCTAACGACCTTGTTTGATATTAGAACAGTTTGGCAGTGTAGCCAGGAGCAGAGCAGGCTCCCTGTTTAGATTTACAGAAGTTCGTTATGCACTGTTTTCTCTCCAGTTTCCAACGAGGAGTGGAGCATGAAACTATGAATGCCATTTCAAATTTGAGTTATTTATTTCATGATACTGACATAATCCATACACACTGGAAAACCTATCATCTTGAAATGGAAATAATGAAACTTCACTGTCTAATATAAAGCAATTCACTTGTAGAATGTTTTTATGTACCTTCTGTTTTCCCGGATTTCTCCATGTCATGATAGCTAATTCAAGCTTAGATTACTTCTATGGAGAACTATCTCTACCTCACTCAGCCCAGTTCAATCACACCTCAGATTTGTCTGTACATCTGAAATCAGTCATCAGGACTTGCTGTCTTTTGGAATAAATGTTCATTGCTGCTGAAGATAACTGGTTGTCACACACATCTGAAAAAAACATTATTTTGTCTTTTTTATTCAAGAGATAGTTTGGTTCCATCTAAGTTTTGTAACCATCCCTTCTCTCCACTGCTGTGTCAGTGACATGTGCCAATAGCAATTTATTTTAAAAGTCAAGCTCTGAATGTGTTTGCCCCTCAGTGGATCCTTAAATATTTGTGCAGAGCCAGCACATTCATGTCCTCCACATCTGTTCACTGCCTGTGTTAATCCTAGGAATATAAATACCAGCTGTATCTGTTCCTGTAATACCAACACACAATTGTTACATCTTAATGTACTTTATACTGATGTGCTGATGCTGAAGACAAAACATGTTATTCCTTTCATGTCTTTGGAATCACCCAGCACTGAAGGAGACTGTTCAGCCCACTGTGCCTGTTCTTTGATGGACTTCTATAGTTCCTTCAACTCTGCTGTTCTTTTTCAACACTCCCACAAATGCTTCCTTTAATTTTTATTCAAGTGTAGGTTCTGTATGTGTAGCACTGGGAGAGTGCAGCGAGCAATCTCATTGGCTCTGATGTTCCATATGCTTTTGACCAAAAGCCCTCACAGAAATGGCTCAGTAGCCCCGTGGAATTTCAGAGTCATTATGTGTAATGTGCATTTGACTTGAACATAGTGGAAGAAATATCTCCCCAGGCACACAGAGAGCAGGTAATGTGAACTGGTTGACAGCTCAGCCTAAACCTGACCAGCTGGAGAATGTGCAGGCAGAAGGAACAATCTTAGAAAATAGCTGTTTTCATAGTTGTTCAAACAATGAAAGTGAAAAATAATACTTCCATAGGTTGTGTTTATTTCTTTAAATAAACTTTATATAGTTTGGCAATAGAAAGAAGAATATTTGTAGGGTTGTTGCAATGCAATCAAAACAAGTGAAAGCTGGAAGGAAACTATTGCATGTGAGTGTGTTGTGAACAGAATCCAGCTCTTGTTATTTGGTCTCAGTTTATTGTATCAGGTGGAAATTAACGGTGTTGCTGCAGTAAGCAGTTTCTGAAAAATGAGGTCCTTCTAAAATTGATCCTCTGACTTAATAAACTATTTGATGATAACATATAAAAGTATACCTGGCAAACTTTGAAATTCTGGCTGCAAGCTTGCCTTATTTAAATCTTAGCTTACTATATTTAATGTCCTATCTAATTCCATGGCAAAAAAAAATATCTTTCCAGAAAATGTAGGGTATAATTATTGAACTTGCTGTTTATCGCTCATATTAAACCTTCAGGTCTCTAATATATTCAGAAGAGCACATCTAGAGTGAATGTCAGTAGCAGTGAATTTTAAATTTAATTTAAATGGAGATAAGATGTGTCCTATAAAGCGGACTTTAAAGGTGCATGAGAAAATAAACTCAGAAAATGGGTGCCTGTCTGTTCTCTGTCATCAGTGCTTGATGTCACTGATCTAAGTAGGAGCTGGAAGATGTTGAATTGTATGTCAAAAGTGCTTCAAGGATTTCATCATTCATTTAAAACCCCTATTCATATCAAAAATTTACAGAAGAGCAAGAGAAGGGGGAGAGTGAGGGAAGCGGAGAGCCAGAGAGAGAGAAAAAAATGAGGTTGGGGGGGATGGGTACAAGTGAGCTAACCCTGAATTTTACCCTTGTTGATTTTGAATTAAACTTATCATGGATAAAATTCATATTGAGTCACAATAGAGATTTTAAAATTTTATTTTGTTTTCTACCTATCTTTTCAGATCATTATTTATACAGCATGGTAACAGTCCCTTCCAGCCCAACGAGCCCACACCACCCAATTACACCCATGTTAACCTACTAACCCATACGTCTTTGGACTGTGGGAAGAAACTGGAGCACCCGGAGGAAACCCACACAGACACGGGGAGAACATACAAACTCCTTGCAGACAGTGGTGGGAATTGAACCCTGATCACTGGCGCTGTAATAACATTACGCTAACCACTGCACTACTGTGCTGCCCTCCATTTTTCCAGTTAAGCAACAACACACAGAATAACATTAGGACAGGGCATCAGTTGCCTTTGATCTGGCATCTGCTGTGATAGGTTCCAGGTTTTACTCTCCTTTTGTTGCTGTGCCAGTGGCGTAGTGTATTATCCATTTTGAGGATGCAGTTTAGAAAACAAATCAAAAATTGGGCAAGGGGGACCGGGGTTGGGGGAAGTGTTGTTGTCTGCATTGCAGTTACCCATTCCTGTGGGCACATTCACCACATGAAATTAGTGCTGGCAGTACAAGGTTCATCAGGGCTCCCTATGGTGCTCATATGTATTGCTTAATGAGGAATGGAAGTCTGGCTTCATTGATATAACATAAACAGCAGACTTTCTGAACATAAGGTTCACTTATATTAATTACAGAATGGAACTCTTATGAGTAGAAATTTGGTTCTGAGACTTGTAGGTAGAGAACCCCATTTTCCCAGCACCAGGCAGTGGAGATAAAGGTGAAGATCCTTCTCTTGGTGGAAGAGGCCATCCAGACAAGACCTTTGACATCATTTGGAAAGAGTGATTCATTTTCCCAAAGAATAAAGTTGCCAAGGGACATGTTATGCTTTTCCTCATCACAGCTGTTGGGGCATTACTGGAGGATGTCTGAGAGATGGATTCCTGTTTCTTCTTCTTGAGAATGGATATGATGTAAATGACTTAAAGGACATTGAAGGTCTACTCAAAAAAAAGGAAGAATAACCCATTTTGTGTAAATAATGGTTTCCAAAATGATCTTGTATTTGCTTGTAGTTTTTAATTAAAATGTAAACAATACAAAGGCAAGGACATTGCCATCAGGTTCTAAATTTCTGGCAGCGTTTTTCAGAAGTTTTATTTCCATGTTATAAACTCAGCAAGTGCCTTTCAGCAGATCAGTTAGAAAATCTTCCTTAAATAAAAGGACTGCTGACATCAATGCTTAATACAGCTCTCACTGGCATAGGACTGACTGTCCCAGGGCTTTCACTGTGTATGATCAATAAACAATTTATATGTGTGAGAAGTAGTTTCTACTTCCAAATTACTTGTTGGCTTTATTTCAGAAATACATAGAACAGCTTTATAAAAGTAAACATTTTGCACATTAAACCATTTGCAGTATAAGGTCTTGTGTGAGCCTCGAAATAGCTGGAGTTCTCCATGGTTCTGATGGAATTTTCTATCGACTGTAATCACTCCCATTGCTTTATCTCTGTGTTCAGTATTTCCTATTCCCCTTATAGTTCACTGTGCATATTTTCAGCCACAGATGGGAAAATTTTCACATTAAAGTGTTTGTGGGTTTTCTTGCAGGTTTAACTCGGGCATGTTTCAATGCAAGTGCATGACTCTCTCTGGAGAGGCAAATCATTTCTTATAATATTTTAATGAGTCAACATGAACAAGATTTTCACTGGGTTTTAAATCTGAGATGACAACCATGGGTTTCCCAGGGGTCCTAAAACTCATCATTGAAAGCTCGGCAGGAAGAATCAGCAGAGCGGTCTGGCAAATACTGCAGGTGCTTACAGACCTTTTGCTAACACTTCAGTTGGAGGCCAGTTTCTGCACTTTGGCCAGGTGCGTGAATATTTGAGCTTGTGAGCAAGATAAGTGACATTATGTCTGATATATTCTGGACCATAGAGCAGCAACCGGATGACCATCAGCAACAGAAACAGGAGGACTCGAGGCAGTCAACACAATGGGGTGTGGGGGATGGGCATCTGGGAATGGTAATAGGGAATAGCAGAGCAGAGGAATTAAGGGAGGGAAGGTGTTGAGAGGAAAGTAGAATAGGTGACATTGGAGAGGGACAGGAGAGAAGGTTCAGCATATAGGGAGCAGGATAGAGGGGCAGTGGAGAGAAGAGGTGCAGAAAGTGGGCTGAGTTCACAAGAGGCATGACCAGTATAACAAGGTGTACAGGCAGAGACTTAGCTTGCTTGACTTCTCAAGTAAGTAGTGTTTCCAGAGATGAGGATTACCATGTAAGTTGGTGCAAACATCTACAGCATCTGCAGCCTTCTGTAAGAAAGCCAGCTCTTCACAAGAGCCGGTAACCATGTATTAATAGTGGAAGTGGTCACCACCCTCTTTTTGTTTTGTCTCTGGATCTTTCCATGTTGCTGCCAGAGACATTCCTGGGAGTTCCAATTGCCTGCATATAAAATCACAAGCCTGGTGACTTGTAGGTTGAGCTAATAATTATGTCCAATTTGTCTGCGAGGATGTAAGTTGAAATGTGTTAGATTGGCTACCCTAGGATCAGGACATCATCATCTACAAACACAATCATCCATGGAGCTTCAGTTGAACCAATGCTATTCATAAAGCACAAGGGTTCCATTTAATCAATCTTCTGCTGCTATTCATTCACAGAGAATGATTTAAGGAGTGAGAACCTGAGGACTGAGGGGTTCCCATTACTCCTCTCCTCCTGCAGTAATGCTACTTCCAGCAACCTGTCTTCAGCTCCCAAGGGTACACGAGAGATGCAAGTTGTTTGTTGTTTGCCTCCCATGCCTCATACATTCCTGCAAATGATTTTCAATTTTGCACCCAAGGCAGGAAGGCACCTTGATTTTGAACATTTATTTCCTCCATCAGAACAGCTCATCCACTCTTTGAACAAATGGCTGATCATTTCTTCGGTGACAGTTCTGATGCATTGCTTTCAGACCATTTGTGGACTTCACATTAGTTTGGTGTTGCCTCAGTTAAGGCCTTCTAGTCTGGTTAGTATACCTACTGAGATTTATTAGCTTGAATTATTGATGGAAACCATAGCAATAAATTTCTTTTTAAAGTACATGTTCAAATAATCAAAATCAAAGTCAACAATATTTTCTTTTGCTAAAGGTACCTGCCCACCTCTGTCTTTTTATCTAAAATTGATCCATAGGACCATTATTTGAACATGGTTCAATTAAGTTAATACTGATGTACTTTGACTCTGCTTTATGTTGTCATGAGTTTTCCTGGGACTGAGACATGGATTCACTGATGAATGCAGAGCAGAAGAAAAACACTTTCATGTAGGCAGGTGTAAATCAAATAACAAATGGCTTCACATATTCACAGTACCTGCCTAGGTCCAGGTGGCAACATTAAAATCATCATGTTGAATATATTTAAACACCACAAGAAGTGGAAACTGCATGTGGGCCAAGGACAGTTGTTTATATTGCAAAAGAATACAGCATATGACCCTTGCTGTTGCCCTTGATTCACCTTAATGTTGTTCAGTTTGTGAACAGTGGTCACCTGACTGGGTCTCTTCAGTTCTTGATCATTATGATGTTAGCTTTCCCTATCCTCATGTAGTGCAATTTACAGAAATATAAATGAACAGAAAATATACATAAAATACCATAATTCCCAAATAACTTCCACTAAAATGTTACCTCTGGCCTTGTTGTATTCAGTGACTTTCATATCTTATTGTTTGGATAGAAAGTTTATATTTTCAACAGCAAGTCTTAGTATTAATTTAAAATTAATTTACATTTTGGAATTCTCTCCCTAGAGCGGGGAATGATAAAGGGCAGGCTTAATAGTGTTATTCAAATGGCGGAAACAGTAACTCAGGAGACCATTTTCATTGGCAGGATTTA
>JARFYF010000001.1:119843994-119857474 GCA_030265395.1 Rhina ancylostomus
CGTCTGCCCTCAGCCTCCACTCCTCCAGAGGAAACAACCCACGTTTGGCCAATATCTTCTTGTAGCTAATATCCTCTAATCCAGGCAGCATCCTGGTAAACCGCTTCTGTACCTTCTCCAAAGCTCCCATATCCTTCCTGTAATGGAGTGACCAGAAAAGCACTCAATACTCCAACTGTGGCCTAACCAAAGTTTTACACAACTGTAATGAAGGCAAGCATGCCATACATCATCTTTACCATTCTATCTACTTGCATGGCCACTTTCAATGAGCTATGGACTTGGACCCCAAGATCCCTCTACATATAAGTGTTTTTAGGGGTTGGCCCACTTACTGTATACTTTCCCCTTACATTTGACCTCCCAAAGTGCAACACCTCTCTCTTGCCCGGATTAAACTCCATCTGCCATTTCTCCACCCATAATTGTAACTGTATCCTGCTGTATCCTTTGACGACCTTCAAGTCATCATTGATCTTCGTAAATCCCAGGCAATAATCATCTCCAGCAATGGCAATGTACTGCACCTTCCCTTTACACTCAATGGTATTACCAACTGAATCCATCATTAGCATTATCTAGTTGGGATTTCTGGTGAGGATCACCACTGTCAGAAGAAACCATCGGTGGTAGTCACATAAGTCAGACTAGATCTTCAGTGGCAAGTGACTTCCCCCTGACACCCCAGAGCCTTTCCTGCACCTCCAAAGCATCATTCAGGAGTTTGGTGGAATACTTTTTATTTGTCTGGATTTGTACAGCTTCAACTTTACCCAGTTAGCATCCCATTCACACCCTGAAATGGTCACTCCCTGTAGCACATTGGCTATGATGTGTACAATCTACAGAATGCCCTACATTTGTTTGCTGAGGCTAATCCAAACCTGGGACCCATGGGCTATAAATGAGGAAAGGCAGAAGGAACACTGGGACTCCATCACTTCCCTCTTAACCTGAAGACACATCCTCATTCACCCACTGTTGCTGTGCCATATCCTGGAGTTCCCAATGCTATGGTAGGACCTTCACCACATGGCTGCTGTGGTTCACCACTTTGTCAAGAGCTGGACAATGCATTTGTTTTAAGGCAGCAAACTAGATTGGCACCCTGAATGCCAACTTAAATACTTACTCCAATCGTGCCTGTTTTTGTTATCCCTTAATATTCTAGTGGTTGTGTATCTTATGATTTAATCATGAACCAACAGTAAACCATTATTAAAACATACAAAGATACACAGTCAATAGAATATTAAACAGTAGAATAGAACAAAGGGAGGCTCAGTCATATTTTGTAAGTTGATGTTCAGCCTTGATCACTGAGACATGAGAGCAGGAAGCAATGCAAAGGACCACATGACTGAGTCCAACACCAAAGCTTTGACTTATCAGCAAAATAACCCGCAGGAGCTCACCACGATTTTTACTACATCGAAGCATAAGAGCTGCGTGAGCAAGTTTGCCCCCAAGCTATCCAGAATTCTGACATGTTGTCATTCCTTGATCATTGCTGGTCACTATCTGAAAACCCTTGCCTTATGCATCTATGAGAGTAACTTCACTGCATGAACTGCAACACTTCAAAAAACCTTCCCGTCTGCAGTCAGGATGGGCAATAAATGCTGCCTTCAGAACGCTAAGAATAAATGAAAAGAATGGAGTTCAGGGTGAGGTAATCCATTTTGGATGCAAGAAGAGTAAATTGGAATATTTTCTAAATGGGAAGAAATGGAACTAATGGAGAAATTTGGTTGTTCATCCACAAAAAAATAACAAATAATGGGCAGTCACCAACTCCCTCCCCAACAGCATTGTGGGAGTGCCTTCAGTAGAAGGACTGCATCAGCCCAAGAAGTGGCTCTAAACTGCCTTCTCTAGTGATGGGCAATAAACGTGATGTTGCAGATTCTGCAATTTCTGGTCTCTAACACAATGGCCCAGTCATCTCAGCTGCTCAGGGCAATCCCTGGCTTCCCTCTAAACTGTTTCCAGTGACTGGCCCTCTCTCACTTACTCCCAGGCTCTCTGGCCTCCCTTTCAGGGGATCTTGTGACATGCCACCTGTCCACCCAATCTGAAACCATAGACTCCCTTGTTTTTGCTGCAGATTCAGCTAACCAGACTAATTGCGTCCCTGGATTGGTCCAGTGACCTCAGAGCACCAAGACATGTGCATTGACAATATCAGTGTATATAATTTAGTCAGGCAGCATCTGTGGAGGGAAATGGACAGTCAACATTTTGGGTTGTGACCCTTCATCTGGACCACAGATACTGCATGAACCTCCGAGTTCCTCCAGTAGTTTGTTTGTTTTTGCCCCAGATTCCAGCATCTGCGGTCTCTTGTGTCTTTAATGGCATGAGTTAGATAGTTTAAAAAAAACAGAGCAAGTGTTTATGGGATTTAACCTGCTTCTTCCCCCTTCCCCCACCAAAAGTGTGCCAACTGACCATTGCAAATTGTCACAATGAATAAAAGTCAGTGTAAGTTTTCAGAAACTTTGTATGTCTTGTTTGCAACTCGGGCACAATTTTTCACAGTCCTTGTAGTATAGGCAGGGCTATGGAAGGCTTAGAAATTCACAAGCCGGGGGTAGTATAGCAGCAGCACTTCATACTCTGCTTTCAATTTTCATTCCATTGACTTCATTGGAATCAGTTCTGGAAGCAGAGTGTAATGTGTTGAAACTATTTTACAACATGTTTGGTGTTGCTGACCAGAGATGAGTTTCTGGGTATACCTTTCACTGTAGGTTTGTATACACCCTTTACTGACCAACCCCCAACTTTCTTCCAATACTGTGAAGTGCTTTGGAGCAGTTTTTACTACATTTAAGGTGCTATGCTGGTGAAAAGTATTTCTTCGCTTTTAACTGGAATCTCTGATGTTAAAGTTTAAGGTGCAGATTAAAGTTTGCCAACTGTGTGAACTAGATAACCTTGTTCTTGGGATTCTAATTGGAAATTTCTAAAATGTAAATGTGATTTCCAATGTCTGAGTTTTTTGCTATTTTTAAACACTTTAATTTTTTGGCACATTTTACATATTGCAATGTTATTATTCTTGAAAATTAGATTCTTAATAATTAATAACACAATTAATTAGTGACTTCTGAGCTTATACTTGAACCGATAAAGAGTGGTAACTGGTCACAATAAATCTATTAAAAAACTATTTGGAGAGTAAATTTGAAGCATAATTATTGAAATGTTGGTCATCTGGCCACTGAACCAGAAGATGCAGCTTCAAACCTACCACTGACTCAAGTAGAAAATGTAGATTTGAATTCCTAAGTGAATCCTGATGAAGGCTTCAAGAACGGTATGTTTAATACATCAAGAGGAATTGAGAGAGTGGTGGCACAGGATGGTGAGGGGGATTTAGACAAGCAAAGCGTGATAGGCTAGGACAGGAAATGTAAGTATGCAGCACAAAGCAAATCCAGGGTCAGTCAGAACTATATTAAAAAAAAATCCAAGTTTAACAGTGTTATTTTGCAATCAGATAGATGAGTTGATAATACAGATGAATATAATTTTATTATTCTTTTGGAGAACTGGTTACAGGGTGACCCAGGACTGGGTACTCAATATTCCAGGTTATACAAATGTTCCGAAAGAACAGGCCAAAGGGAAAGGATGCATAGTAGCACTATTAATCAAGGAAGGTATCGGAGCAGTGTTGAGTTGTGATATGAAGCCTGTGGATAGTAATGTGGAATCAGTTTGGGTTAAAATAATAAATGGCAAGGGAAAGAACACGCATGTAGGAAAGTCTATCAACCCCAAAATGTAACCTCTTGATAGGGCAGAGCATAAGTGGGGAAATATCTTGGGCATATTTGAAGGGAACTGCAATTGTCATGGGAGATTTTAATATACTTATTGAATGGGACCAAACAAACTGGCAAAGGCATTGTAGAAGAAGAATTTGTGAAGTGCATCAACGATTGCTTCTTTGAACAATATGTTACAAAACCTACCTGGAACACGTTATTTTAGGTTTGGTCATGTGTAATGAGGAAGGATTAATAAAAGCACTTGTGCTTAAAGATCTCCTAGGAGGTAGTGACCACAGTATGACAGAATTCCAGATGCACTTCAACTTTAAAAAGGCAATTATAATGGTGTGAAGGTAGAGTTGTGTAAGGTGAACTGGAAAAATAAACTAAGAGACAGGTCAGCAGATGAACAGTGGCAGATATTTAAACAGTTGGTCCAGAACACTCAGCAGGAGTTTTTCCCAATTAGGAAGAGAGATTCTGTGAGAAAGAGCACTGTCTCTGGTTAACAAAGGAGGTCAAGGATAATGTTAAATTGAAAAGTAGGACATGCAAATTGGCAGGTACTGGTGGCAGGTCAGAGAACTGGTAAGTTTTTTGGATCCGGCAGCAAAAACTAAACAGATAATAAGAAAAGAGAAAATTGATTTTGAGAGACAACTTGCATGTAATATCATAACAAACAATCAGAGTTTCAATGTAGATATAATGGGAAGAAAGTGGCCAAGGTAGGTCTGGGACCTCTGGAGAATGAGGCTGGTGAATTAATAACAGGAGACAAGGAAATGTAGATGCGTTTAATCAATTTTTATATTGAGTCATTGGGTGAAAACCTGGCAAATGGAGTTTGATGCAGGGAAGCATGAGGTCATGAACTTTGATAAGAGGAATCTGAGGGCAGATTATTATCTAAATGGAGGGATTTAAATGTTCAAGTGCATGAATTACAAAAAGTTAGCAGGCAGTCCAACACACAATTAAAAAGCCAAATGGCATTTTGGCTCTCACTGGAAAAAAAGGGTTGGATTCTAAGGACAGCAAAGTTTTCTTATCGTCATACAGGGTGCTGGTGAGGCCACACCTAGAATACTGTGCATTGTTTTGCTTCCCTTGCCTAAAAAAAGGATATAGCAGCACTGGAGACTGTCCAAAGGAGATTCACCAGACCATTTCTTGGGATGAGAGGGTTGTCCTATCAAGATAGGCTAGATAGTTTGGGTCTGTATTCCTTGTAGTTCAGAAGAGTGAGGGGTGACTATATTCAAACATACAAGGTCCTAACGGGGGCTTGACAGGGTAGGTGTTGAGATGTTTTCATTAGTGGGAGAGTCACCAACAAGGGGACATGGCTGCATTATAAAGAGCCAGTCATTTACGACTGAGGTGCATAGAAATTTCTTCTCTCAGAAGGTAGTAAATCTCTGGAATTCTCTGCCCTTGAGGGTGATGGAGGCTAGATCATTAGATATATTTAAGGTGGAGAAAGATAAATGTTGGAAAAATCAAGAAATTGAGGGTCATGGGGAAATGGCACAGAAGAGGAGTTGGGGCTAGCAATGGATCAGCCATGATCATATTGAATGGCAGAGCTGGCTTGAGGAGTCTGATGGTCTACTCCTGCTCCTGTTGTGTTCTTGTGAAACTTCAGTCTTGGAGGTGAAGCTAAAGTCCAATTTCCGTCCTCCGGTCAATGCAGAAGCTCATCTAGAGTTCTGGCTGAACCAGTGCCACTAAAACCAGATTATCCACCAACTGTGTTTCCTCCTCTTTGTGAAACCTTAATGAGCTGCCGAGTTTCCTTTTACAATACCAATTGGTGCACTGCAATGTAATGCAACAAGCAATCTGCTGGAGAAACTCAGCAGGTCGAGCAACATCTGTGGGGGAAGAAGAGTTGTTGATGTTTCGGCTCAAAGCCCTGCATCAGGACAAGTGCAGCATTTTTTTTCCTGACCCAGGGTTTCGACCCTAAATATCAACAATTCCTTTCTCCCCACAGATGTTGCTCAGCCCTCTGGGTTTCTCCAGCAGACTGTTTGTTGCTCCAGATTCCAGCACCTTATTCTCTTATGTCTCCACCACAATGTGATACATGGTTGTAAAGTTCTGTGGCATGCCCTCACAACGCGATTCTGACTGCACACATATTCAAGCAATGTTCAAGTTCTGGTTGGCTGCAGTTGGTTCAAAATGTTGTCCTTGTCTATGGATTAGCTCTCGCTTTCATTCATAAGAATGTTGCGAACTATTGCCTGTAAATAAAGTAGTCCAGTGCAACGCATTAGTAAGAGACTCAGCTTGGGTTTGCCAGCCCATTTTTTAAAAATGGGGTGGAAAGTTGCTAATGCCAAGCAAAGCATAACAAATCTCAGATTTGCTTTGCCCTGCGTCAATAGTGTATAAGGTGCATTTTACTGAATATGGAAATATAAGAGCAAAGATCAAACATAGTTGAAATTTGTGGCAGCAGCAAATTTTCTTGGCATGGTAACATGAAATTGTTAGATTTGCCCTGTTTTGATTGACTGTGCATGATATTCTGGTTGTCGTCAGATTCTTGAACTCCAGATGCAAAGCCGTGAATAGACTGTGTTACCCAACTGGTTCTGTAGAACTAATAACTTATTACATAGAAGAAGGCCATTTGTCCTATCAGGGCCATGCCAACTCCTATTAGAGCCATCTCATCAGTCCCATTCCCCTCACCCCACCATCAATTATTTCTCCGTGGTTCCATGAATACTTCTCTCTCATATAGCCATAAACTCTCCTTTGATTCTTTTTTCTGTGCTGCAGCCAATTAACCTGCAAGCAGATCTTTGAGATGTGGGAGGAAACAGAGCACATGGAGAGAAACCCATCCAGCCCTGGGGAGAATATGCAAACCTCACATAAGCAGAACTCGAGGTCAGGATTGAACCTGGGTCTCTGGAGCTGGGAGGTACCAACACTAACTGCTGCATCACCTTGCCTCCCCTGAGAGGGCCATTTCTTAATGTTGTCAGGACAGGCATATTAGAATTACTCTTTAACTTGCTTGCGTGCTACTCATTCATTGAGCATTCCCTAGATGTGCCCTTCTAAACTGTGACTATGTTCCTTCTGTATATTCTTTTTGGTTGCAGGGAGTCCCTGACTTGGGAAAAGGTTGTATCTAACACACAAGAAGTTTATTGCTGTGACTTTCCTGCCCATTAAATTAAATGGAGGAAGAATTCTGGGCTAAATAAGTTATTTTAGCTTGGTGGATCTTGCAAAATTCCATGTACAATACATTTTAAAAGGATGCAGTACCCTTTAACAACATTTAAAAGCATGTCATTACTTTAAGTATGTAAATTTTCAACATTTAGAAAACATTCAGAATATTTTTTATCATCAATTATTCTTTCAGAGGGTTGAACGAAGCTGCAAAAAAGCATCATGTAATTGTGTTTGTGAAGAATTTGCAGTATGTCATGGATTCTACATAGAATCTCTGATTTAATGGTTGCTGAATTGGATGAGTATGAGTTTGCAATCCTTGGCAAATCAAGGCACCTTGCATGTGAGACAGCAGCAATGCTCAACATCGTGTAGAATATCTGCAGGATCTGTACATTGGTGCTGAAGGAGATTTTGTAATAAAGAACCTAGAGTTTAAAACTGTTCCCTGCAAAATACTACTAGTTGACCCACTCCACATTTACTATGTAACTATAACTTTTTGGTTCTCTTGTTTGCTGCTTGTGTGTAGCTTTGTATAACAGAGTGCATGTTGAATCCTGCAGTTTTTTTTTGACAGCCTTGTCTCCTTCAGTACATCACATCACTGTGGTACTAACACGATCAGCACCTCACCCAGATGTTGAGAGTATCTCAGTGACACCTTTATCTTTGGGGAAACTTATCGTCTGGTGTCTGTGAAGCCCAGTGCATCACTCAGTTAATTGATGATAGACCAACCAACTGCAAATCAGGTGCACAAGGTGTTCATTGAAATACATTTGTCTGAAATTTGGAAGCTTAATTATTTTACAACAGTGTTTATGTCTCAAAAGAACTTTGTAGGCGGTCTGGCACTTCGTACATTCTGAGATGATGAAAGGTGCTATTTAATATAGAAATGGGAAAAAAATAGAAACATTTGCCTCTGTAGTGAGGGATGCATGAAATACATGCACCCTCTCTAGTTGTTATTGGCAGCAAAGTCCAGCAGGAAATGGGTGCAAGGACCAGCGTGCTGCGACTCTTATGCAGCAATGGTACAGCTGGTGTCCTGGCAACAGCACCGCAGACACAGTTCAAATCCTCATACATCGATCAATGGCATGTGACTGTTATTTCAATTACCATGAAGCCATCTGCCTACAGATAAATTATTTGGACCGCGGTGAGACGAGTGCCATATGTGGCCAAACGAGAATGGGTTCTGCACTCACAATGAGGAGGGGTGCTCGCAGGCAATGCATCATGAAAAATAACAGGTGCATAGCCTGTGATTTCCTGTCCATGGTAAGTCGCCCGTGATTTCCCGTGAAGTAATCCAAGCTAATGCACTTCCTCTCTGGAAACATGGAATCGACCTAGCTGTTTCACGGGAGCTTGAAACATTATTAATATGTTTATTTTTCTTTTGCTTAATGTGACCAAATAAACCTTCCAATTACATAATCTTAGATTGTATATTAGATCTTATTGTCAATCAATAACTGAAATACTATATAGTATTGTATTAATCAACTAATTTGTTTAAAATGAACAAGCACATCAATGGATTAAACAGTTATGTTTTCTTTCATCTTTAACTTTGAAAGATAATTGATTTTAAGTACAATACTACCATAAACCAGTTAATTGAAAATTTCTCATATTCTTGTTGTTATTGGCAAAATCCTTGGAAAGCAAGGCTGTTCTCTTCCAAGTTGTTTATGTACACAACATCAAGTCAGCTTTTTTGGGCCAATGGTGACTTGTGAGCCCAATCTTCAAGTTGCAATTGAACAGACAGGTGTCCATACACAAACAGACTGGTGATCAGTGGAAAGGCCTAGACACGTTGCTGTTATTTCTTTCTTCTTTGTTTTCTCGTTTCTCTTTTTCTTGCTATCTGACTGAGGACAAAGTTCATCCAGTTGGGAGGATCCCTCATGTGATTCTTGTAGCCTGAGTGATTGATGAGGCATCAACTCAATGTCTACCTTGTTAAGCTCCTCAAGAATTTTGTATGTTCAGATCAAAGGGATTTCTTCATGATTTCAGATCTTAACTGTGAGACTGTGGAGTCCGCTAGTCAAAACTGATCCTCCAATTTTGAAGATATTTGCCAAATGCAGTCTGAAACAGAGTTCTTGTTGATCTCCATGAGGGTTGTGGTGCTATCCTGGAATCATAATGGATTTTGCCATGAGAACTTGGAGCATAAATGGCCTTAGTAGCACTAAAGGTAGTCTGCTTTTTGTGTATGTCATGTCAGTATGCAAACTGTTGAATTTCTCTTTCTGTTGCATTTTTACTGCGTCAATTGTTCCTGATCTATCTGAACTACTTTTATCCGAACTACTTTTATCCAGTGCCTTGATTTATTAGTGGAATAGATGTTTTTTGTAAAGATTCAGATTTATTTTACCCATCACAAAAAATTTTCCTCTGTTGTTTGAGTATGTTCTTGATCTTGGTGTCATTTTTGTCAAAACCATGCTGACTTTGTTTGCCAATGAATTGGAATTGGTTTATTATTGGAATTGAAGCCTAAGTGTTCATTTCGTTTCTTGTGGGCAGTGGTTTTTAGGGCTTGCCAATTATCCTTCATTATCAATTGGAAAGATTGAAAATCCTTTGTGTTTTGCTGTAGTTCCTTGTGTTTCCTCTTTATTGGATAATGCTAGGACTAAACAAGAAAACTTCATTAAACGATCAGCTTTGTCATCTTTTGTTGATATTTTGACATTTATGAATAATTAGCCAATCAAAAACTGATAAGCTTGTGATCTGGGAAAAAAAAATACTTGATGCAGTTGTATGAGATTATTCCTTAGTCTGTACAGCAAGTTAATTTGTTTGGGTCTGTATTTTAGCTCAAAGCTTTCCTTGACATTCAGCAAGGAATTCTTATCTGAACTATAACAAAATTTTATTAAAAAACCTGCGTTCTGTGGTATTGATCTGCACAAATTGCCCAGATCAGATCCTCATGGTGTCTCATCAGACACTAGTTGATCCAAACTTGAAGTTTGGATTTTGGCACGTTGGCGTCAGACCAAGTGTCCATAAATCCAGTATCCAACATCATGGCCCAGACTTTCCACCCTAAAATTGCATGGAATCTCCGGGGAGCTATCAGCTTGGGCTGACGGAATTGCAGGAGGTCTGTGCAAAAGCAACATGCTGCCTGGATGAACTTCCTCATATCCCACAACTCCAGCTCTTTCACTGCAACACTGAATTCCAGCTTTGCAGAACAATCTTTGGTACTTTCAGCTTTGCCTGTAGTTGTGATTGTCTTGCTATGCTGTGTGCCACAGAGAAACAGAACATCCCAGTTCTACACTGTGAAGACCATTAGCAAAGAGCATCTGCACAATAATGTAAGGTGCTAAATGGTTCATTCTTTAACAAGAATTTTTTTTAGGATCTGAATAGATAACCTCATATATTAATTCGTGACTGTGACAGATTTGAATGTACCTTTTGCAGCAAAACTTTTCATTAGTAAAATTCTTATCCTTCACCTCCCACAGGAGGGTGATTTGCACCGAGTTCACATTATCCAAATATTGAGCATTCCCTTGAGCTCCAATCCTGAAGCCAGAATCAGTACCTATTGAAACTGAGGAAGTGTAACCTGGAACCTGCCAGCCATATCTTTGTTCAATGCTCTTCCTGTAAAGGATAATAATCTAACTGAAATTTGCCACTCAGCGAGAAATAGCCATTAGAATTTATCTTAATTAAAATAATACTGGAGACAGTGCAATATTGATAAGGTTACAGCTCAATACAATGAGTTATTGCAAGACCTCGTCTTTTGTAGAATGGGGCTGTACAACTTGTATTATTCCTACTACTAGATTTTTGCCTCAGACTGACTTCTAAGTCAACAACTACTTCCTGTGTTCAGCCTGGGATGAACAGGCCATGTTGAAACTGCTCTGGCTCTTCTGAAGGCAGAAATCAATGTGACCTGACAGACCCCAAGGTAAGGGAGGAATTGGAAACATGCCATTGGCTGCCATAAGTCAACATGATTGAGGAGCCTCCCATAACTATTTAAACTGTACTCTGCTCTGCAGATTGATTACTGAATGACAGCCACTGGCCACGTCTCTGTGCTTATTTAGAGCTATGATTTTCATTGCATCATTTCTTGTGATTTTCATTGCTTGCAAGGTCTGTGCCTTGTGTTTTCCTTTAATGGCAAATCAAAGATCACACTGTTGGTGGCTGCAGGTCAGCTATCTCTTTTATAGCTTCTTCATGTTGTAGTTACCTTTTAAGTTTCACCTTTTTTTGCAACTCTGTCCATTTTTTCCTGAATAGTAATTGATTGAGAAAGAGAGTGGCTAGTTCAGACATACCCTGCACCTTGCTGAGAGTGGAATCTCAAGTAAATTTTGAAAGATGTGAAAAGGGAAAGAAAGTGATATCACTAAGCGCAGGTTAGAGCTAATGGAGTTTATTTTCTGCCTTTTGGTCTAATTATAACGCCATGTTGTGCATGAATGAGCTAAAAGGTTTCCACACACTGTCTGTCTCAGGCTGCACCACATTATGGTAGAAGTTCTAGTCTTGCTAACATTTGGTCCATAAAAACTAGGAAGTGGTGCAAAGTTGATCACTGGTACTTATCCATATTTAGCACGTACAAATAATTCTCCATGTGTAGCTATGGTCTCATTCGGCATTGCTTACTAAGTGGATTTATAACATTTAGAGGAATGCCTATTGTAGTGTATCATTAGTTGACATGATTGCTTTTAACATCTGTGCCTTTCTCTCCATGTTAAAAACATAAGAAGTCCCTATCAAAGCTAAAAGTGCAGAGGGATTAGAGATAATGAGCAAAAGCAAAATTAAACACAACCTAATAAGAGAGCATCCTATAAAGTCAGGAGCAACCTTGACCTTGTATACTGCCCAGTGAACAGAAAATGGTGCTGTCTGAGATGGTTGTGAGGAAGGTGTCCCCTTATGCAATTGGTTGGAACTCTCCCCAAATACATAATTGCATCCTGCTTGAAAAGAGGCATCATAATGGCTTTCCATCCTTTTTTTTAAAATTCCAGTTGTCCCAATTTTTCATCATCAATTGGAAAATCTCTCAAAATTTTCTGGTACTGATACAAGGATATTGACCAAAAATATTACCTCTGTTTCTTTCTGTCTAACTGCAAAATATTTCCAACAGTTTCTGTTTTATTACAGTGGTGGGGTATGGGACGTGGCAGCTGTATTTAGGGTGCACTCACCACTTGGTTGTTTTGGCTCCAGTGCTATGGAGCAACTTTACCTTGTTACAACTTATTATACCTTTACCTGCTAAAGGAGTATATTCTACATGCATTGTCCACTGCATTACACCAGGCATGGCAGGGGACTTGAGTGATATCCTGTGGGTGGATTCAAGGAGGTGCTAAGAGTTGAAATCAATGAAATCTGATTTACAGATGTAAGATTAACCACATTGTAGCCTTTGGCTACGGCGATTCCAAGTAGTTGGCATTGTAACCAATTAACCAAGAGTAAACAACATAAACACTTCAACATTTACCTGCGACAAAGGAAGAAAATTAGCAGATCCGTTAGATCCTAATGTTGAGTCACAGTGTTTTGTTAAAATTCAATTAGGAGAGTGTTTAAGTGTCTTTGCCCAAAGAGAAAATGTTTGCCTTGAGGAAAGCTGGCTGCTTGTGAGGTATAGCTTTATTCAATTTGGTTATCCTGTTAAATCTATATAATGCAACTTTATTAATGCTGAAACCTGATCTCTCATATGCTTGTTCTCTTAGGAATCAAAATAGTAAATACTCAAAACATTCAGCAGGTTAGGCAGCATCTGTGGAGAGAGAAACAGGGTTAACACTTCAGGTTGATGACCCCGTCTTTAAAACTGATTTAAAAAAAAGACATCAATATGTTAACTGTTTCTTTCTCCATGGAGCAACAAATAACCTGCTGGTGGAACTCAGCAGGTCGAGCAGCATCTGAGGGTGGGGGGTAAAGGATTCCTTCCACCTCTTTCCCCTCCCACCCCACAAATTCTGCTCAACCCGCTGAGCAGACCCTCCAGTAGATTGTTTGTTGCTCCAGATTCCAGCATCTGCAGTCTCTCTTGTGCCTCTCTTTCTCAAAGGATTCCACTTGACGTAGTGTATCTCCAGTGATTTGTGTTTTGATTTTAGACTCACAACATCAGCAGTTCTTTTGATTTTTGACTAGGCTCCGAGGACTTGTACTCAAAAAGAGCCCATCCTGTGGCCAATTAATGCCCAGTTGCTGTGTTCTGATGCGTTTACCCAAGCAAAAACTAAATGGTGCGAACAGCTCAGAGGTGAATAATTCATTGGAATCAACCACTGCATCTTTTAAGGCAAAAGAGAAGAACTGTTTTAAATCAAGTAAGTTACAAAGCAATGGAGAAGAGTGGGGAACAGATCTGTTATGGATTACTTCAGGAAAGGGTCAGCAGACAAGATGAGTTGAGTGTCCTCCTCGCATGA
>JARFYF010000001.1:119907882-119920734 GCA_030265395.1 Rhina ancylostomus
TGTTAGAATGTTAGAAGTAAAAATGTTAAACCCTGAACATTAACTCCCAAAAACTAACTAAACTTGTCGTGTGTGTGGCAAATTCCCAAACTCCACGTTCAGGAATGGTTCTTAAAGTTCAGTTCAGCAAGCCATAAGGTGAAATGTGAGCAAAACTTCTTCAACAACCACTGTTGTCTGGAGATAAAACATAGATATAGAGAGAAAATAGAGAGTAATTACGAAATCCAAATGTTCCATGATGGAACCCAAAGGACTCCTCAGTGTTTACTCAGTAGTGACTTCCTGACCCCGAAAAGCATCCAAAGTGTGGCCGTCCACACAAATACCTGTTTTCCTCCACAGGTTAACAACAAAGTGGACTCCACCAGATTACTCTCAAAGTGCGTATGTGGACTGTAGTGACAGACACAGTTATTGTTTCTCATCCATTGATAGAGAAAACTAGTAGTCTCCCTCTTCTGTCTCTCTTCTGACTGACTCCAACTGACTGTTCCAACAACGCCATGACATTCTTTATCTTCTGTTGACGTAAGCATGCCCCACACACACACACACACACACTATCTTAAAGGGACCTTCACTAATAGTAACCTAGTCCGTAACAAAGCAAAGAAACATTTACCTTAAGTTTCAATTGATTTATCAAATTTCTCTCATTACATTTTAAAACACAATCTTAATTTTTTAATATCTCTAATGAAAATCCATATTTACAAAATTAAACTAATTCCTTTTAGACCTTTCTCACTTGCAGATAAACCTGTTGAATTCTTCAAACATGAAACATGTTTAACCTGTCTATTTCTAAATGCTCACTCGTTTCACCTGAAGGCACCATGGAAGGGTATTCAGAGTTCCCAGTGAGGAGAGACTTAGATACGTATTGGCCAGAGAGACATTAGCAGGACAATGTGGGAGGACCAAGGGAGTGGAACTAATTGGACAGATTTTTTAACAAGCTAGTACAGACACAATGTACTAAATCCACAATGGTTTTATAAAGTTGAATTTTGTGGTGGGCTCATAGCAAATTGCATGTTAATGCACTTCAATGTAAGTGATGAGGAGCATTAGCTCAGTAATATAAGGGGCCACTCATCTGCCATTCCCAAAGTTGAATTTTTACCCAGAAGGTGTGTTGCCACTGCTATAGTCAAATTAGCTCGGCCATTGTTATTCTAATTTGGCCTTCTCTCCATATTTGATTGTGTGTTTTTAAATCTCCATCTTGCTCCACTGTTGCGAATTATCGAGTTAACACAATTGACCTTGTGGCCAGACTGTTCATTAGCTTCTTTCTGCCTTTTGTCAGGGACAAGTGATTCACCCATGTTTATTCCAAAAAAAAAACGCAATACCCTTTATATAACTATTTCTCAGCAATGGTGCTGTATGCATCTCTGGTGACTACAGGATGAGAACTGTTTGCGTATCTCTGAAATAATTGTTTCTTGACTATGAAAGCAAAAGCTCATTTGTAGCTACTTGGCAATTAGTTTTTAATCCACCTGTGTCCCAGAATTGAACTCTGGTGGTGCTGGCTGGCCTCAATGTGAATGTGGAAATTAATTTGAAAAGCTTATTATTCACTAAACTTGAAATGTGTTTTATACTTTTGCTACATGATTCTTTTGGTTGTGAAGCGTGTTAGGTGTGATTATTTAGTAAATGTATTAGCCTGATGTTTGCTGTTTTGATATGTGAGTTATTTTTTGAATTCCAGTTTCTCCACTCATTACAAAATGAGGCTGTAGCAATTTTAATAACTGGACTTAATTAATGTGACATGTTGGAATTCCTGCCCATGGTAGATAAGAAGTAATTGCCAAATAAATGTGGTGATGGAGGGTTGTCGGGATATTTTTGACAGAGAGGGGAACAGCAGTATGGGGCAGGAAAGGTCTAAAGGTCTAATCTTTACAACAGGGACACAAGGAACAGTCTGCTCATTGGCCCCATAAGGGAAAGTAGAAATCTTCACCAGCTCTTAACCTTCTGAAAGATGTTCATTGCACAAGGAAAGATTCCTCACTCAGGTTGCACTTCAAGTTGCAGCTAAGAACCTGACAATTCCATCAGAGCCTGGTTTCTCAAAGTTGAATTTATTGTCATATGCACAAGTACATGTATGCACAGATGCAATGAAAAACTCACTTGCAACAGCATCACAGGCACATAGCATTAGAGATACAAAATTCACAAGAAAAGCATAAATTAAACATAAATTTTACAAGAAAGAACACAATTAGAACAAAACAAAACAAAACAACAAAGTCAATTGTAGTGCAAAGTGGTCATAGTATTATTATACTGAGGCAGTGGTTGGGGTTGTGCAGGTTGGTTCAAGAACCAAATGGTTGAAGGCAAGTATCTGTTCTTGAACCTAGTTTCTGCTGCAGAATAAGGTTAAACTCTGCTTCTTTATTGCACCAATGAAAGTTAGATGGATCACTATTTTCCCCTGAGGCTATTTAAGGATGACCACCATTAATGGTAGCACTGCAAGTAAAAAAAAATTATTGAAATTAGTTACTGTAGAAATCTGCTTTTGAGACCATTTACCCAGTGAGGCCATCATCTTTCAGATGGAACATGTTGCTGATGATTGTAAGTGGAAAACAAGTAAATTATTATTTAACATTGCACGCTCCACAGTGCGCAGCAGGAGGTATTTCAATCAGACTCTGCTTCTCTTAAATGGACAGATACATGTAATAGAACTGATGAGAATAAGGTTTTTTAAAAAAAATCTCAAGTTAACATCCTGAGGCTGTACTAAAAAGATTTGTGGAGAGTTTTGTCCATGCACAGAACAGCTGCCAGTGTTGCATGAACCAAAATGATATAGGAATTTTAAGAAGTGCTCAGCTCTAGCCCACACTTGTCATGTGTTCAACATCCACTCCAGAACACAAGACAAATGTGGTCCGCAGGTGAACATCAGTGACACTTCTGTGCGGTACTGAGCGAGTGCTGCACTCTAGGGGATGTGTTAAACTAAAATCTCATGGCACTATTCAAAGGAAGAGAAATGGAAGTTCTCCCAATATCCTGGCCAATATCAGTCCCTTAATCAACATCAGGAAAACACATTACCTGGGCATTATCACAAATTTTGTTTGTGGAACCTTGCTGTGTACCTTCACCACAACAAGTAACTGTTTTAAAAGATTTTTTATGGATGTGAAACACTCTCAGGCTTTCTGAGGTTGAAGATGGAGTCACTAACTTACTGTCAATAGTGAAAAAATTGTAATGTTTAATGACTCGGTTGTAGACTCATGGGGAATAGAAATTTTTCTGCTTTTGAAGAGCATTTTAAGTGTACACTTACTGCACATACATGTGTGCCTTTGACGTGCTTAATGATAATGGGCATGCCTGTGTTTCCAGAGCCTCCTCACCTGCACACACGCCTGATTCAGAGCAGTGTCCATGTAGAGCAGTGGGATCTGAAGTGCAGCTTGATGGAAATATTAACACCTTGGCAGTCAATTTGCGTGGTGCTGCACACTTTCATATGCAGTATTGAAGGTGTATTCATTACATAGTGAAGCACAACTGTAACCATTTCTGTATCATTTTTCCTTTGATTTGACCCTGCATGAATTTGCTTATGTGTCTGTTGCACATAAAATGACATAATTTCCAATAATTTTTCATGACATCTCTGAAAATTTTCTAATAAAATTCCAGTGCTATACTGTTCTGTGTAATAAAATACCATTGATCTTATAACAATACCAAAGGGGGCCATTTGACCCATCAGGTCCATACCAGCTGCCAGAGGAACAATCCCATTGGTCCCCTGATCCATCCCTTTATTTCCCTAAACCCTTGCAATATTGGTCCTGCGTTTTACTTCCTCCACACTCTGCCATCAACTCCCCTTTGATTCTTTTTGCTGCCAACTTACATTAAGGATCATTTGCAGGATCCATTTAACCTACTAACACATCTTGGGATGTGGGAGGAAAACAGAGGAACCCCATGTAGTCATAGAGAGAATGGACAAACTCTGCACATAGTCATCTGAGATAAGGATCAAACCTAGGTCCCTGGAGCAGCTTTGACTGTTGTGTCACTGTGCTTCTTGTTAACTCTGTTTCTTTTTGCACATGTGCTGCCTGACCTGCTGAGTTCTTTCAACACTGCTGTTTTTTATTTAGATTTTCAGCTTCTGCTGTGTTTTGGTTTTGCCACTACTGTTCTGACATGAGCTTTTTTGGTTACTTTTTGTAGTGATTCACTATCTTTTAGCGACACACATGGACACACAATTCCTTTACTCCATTGAAGCTACTAGATGCATTATTTGGAAGAGAATCCAACCTACGTTCCTCAAGTCCAGACTGAATGACTTCACACCACCTACCACCCTCCAACCCAAGATCACATTGAACCCCATCCGCCATGGTTTTCCACACTTGTAACTTCCTGCTCCCATTATCAGCACTTATTTGCCTGCCAACATTCTTGTACCAGTGGGTATTTGGGACTGACAATTTGCAGCTGAACGCTGAGCTGCACAGTGGATTCATTCTCCCTTGCAACCAATTTACATTGACCAGAATAACCCATTTTCCAACACTGCTGCTTTATTTTTAAGTCACAGATTGGTTGGAAGGAGGATTGTACCTTTAGGCTGTGCTAGATTCAGAGATGAAATGTCCATTGGGTTGATTTTATTTTATTCCTTTTGAATCAATAAGCAGAAAATCTATAATCTTGCTTACCTTGAAAGGCTTTATATGGAGGCAATGCTTTTGGCTTCTACACTACCCCGGTAGTTAAAAGTCTCTGATTATTTGGGTATTTTCCAAATTTATTGGGTACAATGAAGGTACATACTTTATGACTGGTTTCCATTAATACTATGACATAGTGCATTAATAAATGGGAGAGTTCTTCACCTTACTATATGAACTGATCTTCTTGATCCTTGAGGACTCTGATTTTGTACAGCCATTGCCAAAGCTACTGATTATTTTAGTAAACTGAGCAATTCCCATGTACTCTGGATTGTGATCTTTAAGTAAGTAGAATGGTTACACAGGAGCCTAATAATGCATTGAAATGAACTTCATTCAATACCTGCACATGTCACTGTGTAAAGATTTTAAGTAAACACAGGGCCTGTGGGGAAAAAGGCTAAATGGTTTGCAGTAATGAAGGATCAGGTTTGTTGACTGGATGATATTGTCACAGCAGTTCTCATGTTTACAGGAATAGGGAAAAGGAACAGCAATAATATAATTATTGGTTCCTGTCTAAGCTACTGAAAGACTATAAAATGCCATTTAAAATACAGTTCAGGTTCTGTTGTAGGTCTCACCAAACTGTTAGCTCTGTGACTATGGTGGACAATTTAAATGTTAAACAAGTATATAAATGTGGGCTTCCTCCACGTCTTTAAAGTAATATCCACTTTAACTGAGAAGCTAGTGAGCACTGATGGAAACAAAGACTGTTTCAGGTCCGAGCCCACTGCACCTTGATCTCAGCTATACCACTGAAGGAGGCATCGTTGTGTCCTCTAGGAGGGAAAATAAATAAATGGGGCAAAGGGAAGATACATGAAAGAAGGTAAACTATTACAATCATTGAGTGAAAGTTATGTTGAAGGAAACTACCAATATTTAATATATTTGCAATTAAGAAATAATGACTGTTCAAGCAATTAGATTAACATTGCTGAATATGTCACAAATAAGGAAGTAATTAGATAAGACAGTAAAAGGGCATTCCTTCAACCTATCACAAATTGATCTCCTGATTGGAGGTGATGTTTTATTTTGCAGGTAGCATATTTTTCCTTGACCCTTCACCCACTTCCTCTTGTCTATGAGTAATTATTGTAGACTTTCAATCCAGTTTGCTGTCAGTCTTGAGTGAAGTGCCCCTGAGGAGGATTGTTCTGGTCTAACTAATTCTTCAGTAACGTTTTATGGATTGATCTGTGGTGAGCAGATTTATGTAGGGCTCCTCTTCAACCAACTCTGAATGAATGGGGTTCTGTTAAATAGTATGCTCAGCTAATGGCAAACAAGAGCTGATAGCTGTAAAATGCAGAAGCCATTGATAAACAGAAATAAAAACTCTCTTCATAGCTTTGTTCTGTTGAGACCATTTGACTATAAACACGAATAAGATGACCTAACCTGCTGCCCATATGACAGAGGCTTCATTGGTGTTCCACAGGACTGGAATTGGAAATGGAGTGACTCTGTTCCAACAGTTCATCTGCTCCCTTTCCACTCATTGGAACATATTTATAAATCCTCCCAATAACTTGCCACATTTCAGCTTTTTTGCAGTCATGAATGGGAGGTTATGCATTATTAAATCTTTGGCATTCTTTGCAGAGATAATTACATTGGAGGATCCAGTATATTTCTTTTGAAGCATCATTTCAGAAGGAAACTAATATATTGGACAAGATCGTAGAATAACAGCCCAGGTTATTCTATGCATAGGGACCATGTTGTCAGACTTTCACTGGAACGCATGAACCAGGAGTGAGAAGTTTAACTCTTCAGGCTTATTCTGCCATTCAGTGAAATCATAGCTAGTGTTATCTGCCCACCTCTGCCTGCGTCCCCATACAGGTTCCATTAACAAAAAACTTTGCCTCAGATTTAAAATTAACAATTGGCTTTGCAACAAATGCCATTTGCAGAGGAAAGGTTCAGTTTTACCACCCTCGGCATGTGGACCCTTTTCCGGTTGCAACAGCCCGAGCAACAGATGGGAGGAGCCAGCAGCTTTTTAAATTTTTTTTCTCCCAGTACAAAAGGGAAACAGGCTCTAGTAGAGTGGCCATTTTGGGGCAGCCAAGTGGCTATTTTTGAGCTGTAAGTGCTGTGATTCAGTATAAGTGCTGAGGCTTTGGTTCAGGAGGCTTCGCTGAGAGGAGGCTGAGCGGGTAAGTCCAGGTAGGGCTTTCCTCAGATTTACTCTCCCTATTAGAGTAGCTGGGATGGCAGTTAGGGCAGCGGCATGCTCCTCCTGCAGGGCGTGGGAGATCAGGGAGACTGCCAGTGTCCCTGATGACTTCACCTGCAGGAAGTGCACCCAGCTGCAGCTCCAGAATAACTACATTTAAGGAGCCGGAGATGGAGTTGGATGTACTTAGGATTGTCCGAGATGCTGAGAGCATCATAGATAAGAGCTTTAGTGAGGAGGTCACACCTAAGGAACAGGTTGGGTAACCACTAGGAGAGGTAAGGGGAAGAGAAAGACAGTGCAGGATCCCCCTGTGGCCGTACCACTCAGCAACAAGTATGCTACCCCTTTGGATACTGCTGGGGGATGTGGGGGGAAACGGCCTTTCTAGGTAGAGCAGCAGCAGCCCGGTTGGTGGCACTGAGACCGGCTCTGAGGCTCAGTGGATAAAGGGGGAGGTCAGGCAGGGAGGTAGCTCCATAGTTGGGGGGGGGGCAGACAATAATTCTGTGGCCACAAAAGAGGCATCTGGATGGTGTGTTGCCTCCCGAGGGTCAGGGACATCTCAAAGCGGCTGAAGATCATTCTCAAGGGGGAGGGTGAACAGCCAGAGGTCATGGTGCATGTTGGTATCAAATGACATGGGTAGAAAGAGTGATGAGGCCTTGCAGAGTGAATATAAGGAGTTAGGAGAGAACCTAAAAAGCAGGACCACAGGGGTAGTAATCTCTTTTATTCCCAGTGCCACATGCCAGTGAGGGCAGAATAAAAAGACAGGTCAGATGAATGTGTGGCTGAGGAGCTGCTGCAGGGGGCAGGGATTCAAGTTCTTGGATCACTGGGATCTCTTCTGGGGTAGGGATGACCTGTACCTCAACTGGAGGGGAACCAATATCCTGGCTGGGAGGTTTGCTAGTGCTACTTGGGTTGGTTTAAACTACAGTGGCAGGGGGTGGGGCCCTGAGCAGTAGGGTGGCTGATGAGAAATCAGGGGATAATACTGGAGCCATTGAGAGCAAATTTAGACGTCAAGATAGACAGGGGCACAGTAAACAGGGAGGAAAGATCATTGGTTTAAACTGCATTTATATCAATGCAAAAAGCTTGACAGGTAAGGCAGATGAACTTGGGGTGTGAATTGTCTCTGGGGACTGGGTTATCATAACCATAACAGAAGCATGGCTGAGGGAAGGACAGGACTGGCAGCACAATGTTCCAGCATACAGATGCTACAGGTGTGACAGAGGTGCAGGTAAAAGAGGAGGGGGAGTTACCTTCTTGATGAAAGAGGACATAACGCTGGTCTTTAGAGAGGATATTCTTGGGGGATCTCCAGTGAGGCCATATGGGTGGGACCTAGAAATAGAAAGGGTTTGGTCACTCTGATGGGATTGTATTCTAGGTCCCCCAATAGTCAGCGGGAGTTGGAGAAGCAGGTATGTAGAGAGATTGCAGTGAGTTGTAAACATAATAAGGTAGTATAAATGGGAGATTTTAAAACTTCCCTAATATTGACTGGGCCAACTGTAGTGTGAAAGGCTTGAATGGATTGGAATTTGTGAAATATGTCCAAGAAACTTTCCTTGATCAATATATAGAGGGGCCTACTAGAGAGAATGCAACACTGGACCTCCTCCTGGGAATGAGGAAGGCCAAGTAGCGGGACTGTCTGTCAGCCAGCACTTTGGGTCCAGTGACCATAATTCTATTAGTTTTAAAATAGTTCTGGAGAAGGATGTGGCTGGTTCACAGGTTAATGTCCTGAATTGGGGTAGAGTAAATTTTGGATTTGTGCAGTGGTTGATTGGGTGAGATTGTTTGCAGGGAAAGGGGCATCTGCCAGGTGGTTGGCCTTTAAAGTGTGATGTCAAGAGTTCAGGGCCTGCATGATCCTATCAGGATGAAGGGCAAGGCTGGCAGGTTTAAGGAACCCTGGTTGCTGAAAGATATTGATGCTCTGGTTAAGAAAAAGAGGGAGGCATACACTGTGCAGAAGCAATTGAGAAGTAATGAATCTCTTGATGACTGCAAGAAGTATAGGAGTGCACTTAAGGGAGAAGTTTAGGATGGCAAAAAGAGGATATGAGAAGGATCTGGCAAGCAAGGTGAAGCAAACTCCCAAGAGATTCTATTGTATATTAAAAGGGTGGCTAGAGAGAGAACAGGTCCTTTTAAAGATCTTTTAAAAGGTCCTTTTAAAGGCTGTCGGTGTGTGGAAGCAAAGGAAATTGGTGAGATATTTATTAAATATTTCTCCGGTTTTTACTGTGGAGAAAATAATGGAAGTTAAGGAAATGGGGGAAATAAGTGGTGTTGTCTTGGATCTCATGAATTAGTAGGGAGGAGGCCTTAAAGTGCATTAGGGTGGATAAATCCCCAGCACCTGACCTGGTACATTCTCAGACCTTGTGGGAAGCTGGAGAAGAAATTGTGGAGGTCCTTGCAGAGATTTTTGCTTCATCTCTGGCCACAGGTGAGGTTCCAGAGGACTAGAGAGTGGTTAATGTGGTACGATTGTTTAAAAAGGGTAGAAAAGTAAGCCAGGAAACTACAGGCAAGTGAGTCTGACACTGGTGGTGGATAAATTGCTGGAGATTCTGAGGGACAGGATCTACCGACAGTTGGAGAGACAGGGTCTGATTCGGGACAGTCAGCATGACTTTGTGTGACAAATCTTTGGAGTTCTTTGAGGAGCTACCCAAGAGGGTAGATGAGGTAGGGCAGTGGATGTTGTCTGTGTGGACTTGATGTGATGTTAGACCATGTAATCTAACCTTTCAGACTAGCCTGCTTAGGTCCTTCATGGCAGGCTAGTCTGGAAAGTTAGAACACATGGGATCCATGGGGAGAATATGGATTGGATTCATAATTGGTAGGAAGCAGAAGGTGATGGTCGAGGGTTGTTTCTTGGACTGGAAGCCTGTGTCTAGTGGTGTGCCACAGGGGTCGGATCTGGGACCTTTGTTGTTTGTAATTTATAGAAATGATTTTGATGTGAAGGTACAAGGTACGGTTAGTAAGTTTGTGGATGATACTAAAATAAGTGGTGTTGTAGACAGTGTAGAAGGTTTTGAAAAATTACAGGGGGATCTTGATGCCTATCCTCCATTGACAAATGACTTTCGATCCAGATAAATGTGACGTATTGCATTTTGGGAGATGAAACCAGGGTAGGCGTTATACTATGAATGGTAGGGCCCTGGGGAGTGTTATGGAACAGAGGAACCTAGGAGAGCAAGTACATAGTTTACTGAAAGTGGCTTCACAGGTAGATAGGGTGGTGAAGAAGGTGTTTGGCATGCTGGCCTTCATCAATCAGGGCACTGAGTACAGGAGGTGGGGTGTTATGATGCAGTTATATAAAATGTTGGTGAGTCCACACTTGGAGTATTGTGTAGAGTTTTGGTCACCCTGTTATAGGAAAAATGTTACTAAACCAGAAAGAGTGAAGAAAAGATTTACTAGGATGTTGCCTGGACTTGGAGGCTTGACTTACGAGGAGAGGTTGCATAGACTGGGACTTTATTCTCTGGAATTAAGGAGATTGACAGCAGACCTGATAGGGGTGTATAAGATCATGAAGGACCGAGACAGGGTGAAAGCACATGGTCTTTTTTCCCAGGGAGGGAGTGCTAAAAACAAGGGGGCATAGGTTTAAAATCAGAAGCGATAGATTTAAAAGGGAGATCAAGGATAACTTCTTTATGCAAAGGGTGGTGCATATTTGGAATGAGCTGCCAGAAATGGTAGTTGAGGCGGGTACGTTAGCAACATTTAAAAGCCATCTCGATGAGTATGTGGATAGGAGGGGTTTAGAGGGCTATGGGCCAAACGCGGACAGATGGGACTAGCTCACTGGGCAACACAGTCGGTATGGACTAGTTGGGCCAAAAGGCCTGTTTCCGAGCTGTATGACTCTGACTCTATGAATCAATGATAAGTGAAGTAGTTTCATACAGTGTGTCTTGAATATCCTCTCAGATACAATAGTGGCAGCTGAATCTGATACTTTAAAAGGGAAATGTATGACTATTTAAATAGAAAAAAAATTGTAGAGGAAATGCAGACCTATTTCCTAAATACACATGAATTTTAGGACCATCTGCCAAAATTCAAGAATTCCTGGCCAGTAAAAATAGACTCTCTCAATTACCATTAATATCTCATAATATTCAATCAAGTCATCCTTTAACATTCTAAATTCCAGGAAATCCAACCCTAATTTGTATTCTCTCTCTTCATAATTTAATCCTTGGAGACCAAGTATCATTCTTTTCTACCCACACTGTACTTCCTTCAAGATCAGTGTATCCTTCCTGGGTTTGGTATGCAGAATCGCTCATTATACTCCAGGTCTGATCCGAGCAAGCTCTACAGCTGCAGGAAATTGAGCAGGGAGCCAGTTGAGGTATTTTTGTTATTGAGAGACATAGATGATGATTACGACACCTTTGAGCTCACAATGAACGCATGTAGTTTCCACAAAGCAGAGCATGTCAAAAATGTGGTCTGTCAGGTGTACTGTTTAACCAATATTATAGATTGAAATTCAGGGCCTCAAGCAAGGCTAGAGATTAGAAAGAAAAACACTTTACATGGAATAGTCAGTAGATAGTGCAGAAGATAATGATTTGATTTAAATTTGGTGGAGATTGAATTGGAACATGGGAATAGTTGTTAGTTGATGTAATGCAATAATGGGACGGAAAAGCAGAAACTCCTGTGTATGTCCAATCACCTGCATTCAAGTGGTCTTTCAGTAGATGATGCAGGTTATTTTTAATGTGCAATCAGCATCTGCAAGAAAATGCAGGTTAGCGTTTTGAGCTGAACCAAAGAGAGAAGGTAGGTGAGATAGGATTACAATGAAAGGAGATGTTCAAGCCCAAAGATTGGCATTATCCAGCTGGATAAACTTAAGGTTGCATTAATGGAAAACACAAAGACTTTTGGATGATGTGAAACACCATGCCAGTCAAGAAAAATTTGCAAATTACAGGCAAAGAAGAACTTCTGAATGGCAATGGCAGATGGAGTTTAGTCCCAGCAAGTGTGAGGTTATCCATTTTGGGAGGTCAAATGCAAGAGGAACATATACAGCAAATGGCGAGGCGCTTAGGAACATTGATGTACAGAACAATTTTTGGGGTACAAGCCCATAGCTCTCTGAAAGTGACAACTCAAGTGGATGGGATGGTAAAGAAGGCAATAGGGCATGTTTGCCTTCATCAGTCAGGGTACAAGTTTAAGAATCAGGAAGTCATGTTATAGCTGTATAAAGCTTTGGTTGGGCCACATTTGGAGTGTTGTGTGTAATTCTCATCGCCCCATTACAGGAAGGATTTGGAGGCTTTGGAAAGAGGTTCACGAGGAGGTTGGACAAACTTAAATTGTTTTCTCTGGAGCATCGGAGGCTAAGGGGGCAACCTAACAGAAGTTTATAAAATTATGAAAGGCGTATATAGAGTAGAGAGTCAGAGTTTTTTTCCCTTGGGTAGAAATGTCATCAGTCGGTATTGAGTATAAGAGTTGTCAAGACATGTTGCAACTGTTATAAAGCTTTGGTTAGGCCACATTTGGAATATTGTGTGCAGTCTGGTTGCCACACTGGATTGGAACAACTTAGTTAATGGAGAGTTTGAAAAAACTTGGATTGTTTTCTTTGGAGCATCGGAGGCCAAGGGGTGATCTGAAAGATGTATATAAACTTATGAAAGTATAGATAAAGTAGATGTGTTATGGACTAGGACTATTAGTGAGTGTCCCTTTTAGATTGTGTGTGTGTGTGGCGTGCTTACTTCAACAGAAGATAAAGAACGTCATGACGTCGTTGCTGTTGAAACAACCAGTCGGAAGTCAGTCTGAAGGAGAGGGAGGAGAAAGAGACAGAAGAATGAGAGAGAG
>JARFYF010000001.1:119972894-119984193 GCA_030265395.1 Rhina ancylostomus
AAATGGTATGGTGGTGCCCCAGCAGACTTACTGAAAGGAGGGGTGAGGGTGAAAAGTGTGGAGGTGGCAGGGGTCCTGGGGGAAGAACATGAAAGCATCTACCTGAGTCTTCTCCAAGGAATAGTCTGTACCCTGTTGCCTCCAACATGCCATCTTGATGCTCCTTATATTGAGAAGCAGAATTCTGCATTTGCAAACAATATCCATTGGGACTTGACTTCTGATTAAGATCTTGTGCATGTCCATCTCTGCATGGAATTTTCAGTAGGGAAGAACAGTTTGGAAATGGACCGGTTCAAAGGGGGAAATAAGACACGAGCTTGTTGTACAAGCAACCCCACTCCATGCATTGCCGTGACTCCTGCTCCCATCCTTCTCCATCACAAGGGAATCCATGTGGTGTCATGTCTCTGCAGGTG
Organism: Rhina ancylostomus; assembly: GCA_030265395.1. NCBI lineage: Eukaryota > Metazoa > Chordata > Chondrichthyes > Rhinopristiformes > Rhinidae > Rhina > Rhina ancylostomus. The sequence goes on from JARFYF010000001.1 coordinate 119,973,314, forward strand.
TCCTGTGTTCAGAGTTAAAAAGGGCACTCACATAGACAAGCACTGGCTCAACATTTTCTGTGCAATGACTTTGAATACAAATATGCAGTAATGCAGTTGCGTTGAAGTCTACAAACTGGAAGACATGTGCATTGAAAGGTACATGAAATCTGCGCTTCAGGTAATTGGCAGTTTCAGAATGTAATGGCATGTAAGGAGAGTGGAAATGCAGCATTTTAAGTGCTAATGACCACTCTGGTGGTACTGGTTAGATAGCTGGCCCAGCAACTAACATTAAGGCTCCTTTGTAAGAATAAAGGCACATTGACAGCTTTCATTTCAAGAAACAGTGTGCAAGTTCAAGAAACTCTTGTTCATTAGGGTGCCTAGTGCTTAAGCACCAGGTGCAGAACAAATGTAGTACAGTGTGCAATAAGGGATCCAGGGCACCTCCAGCATTTTCTGTTTTTGATCCAGGATACTGGATTGTTAGACAGAATGAACTCAACTTGTGCTCTTTGTTATAGGTTTTTATTTTTGGCACAAGGTGAAGATGAATCCTGCAATAAACACTGGTGATCTAAAATCTGCAATAGGTACCCTCCTCTGCCTCATTACTACCATTAGATTATGTATTTACTGTGGGCTTTGCTGTTTGCATTTCTTTGATTTAATGGAGGGTCTTTACTTGTACTTTTGTTGTATATTTTCTTTCTCAATTATCAGTTGCAATGCTGCTGTCATTTTAATAGAGTTTAGCTTGATTTTTTTGCATGTAATATTGGTAAGCTTGTGGAATGAATGATGGAGCTGCTATGGAGTGCACTCTGCTGGATCTATCTTTATTCTTGGATTTCAGAAGCTGTAGGGGCTGCTCGGAGCCCCCACTGCAGCCTCACACTAGGATACCTGCTACCTGTTGTCTGGACTGACTGCATGCAGCATTACTCTTCCCTCTCCTCAGGTGGTTCTCTGAGGTGCAGGCCACAAGAAGCAGAAGCAGGAGTAGACTATTCAGCTCCTCTTCCCTGCTCTGTCCTTCAATAAAATCATCGCTGACCTTTGACCTCAATGCCCCTTTCCTGCACTAATCCCATAGATTTTAACAATCAATAATCGTTGTTTTGAATGTACTGAGCCTCTACAGCCACCTTCAGTAGAGAATTCTAATGATTCACTAACCCCTGCATGAAGAAATTTCTCCTCATCTCAGTCCTGAATGGTGGGCTTTCTATTTTGGAACCTTGATCTTTGATTCTGGACATCCCAGGCAGGAGAAGCAGCTACTCTGACAAACCCCTGAAGAGTTTTGTATGTTTTGATGAGATCACTTGTCATCCTGTTAAACTCCTGAGAGCCAGGCTCATACTGCCTTATCTCTCCATAGAGGACAGACTATTCCAGCCTAGGAATTAATCTGGCCAGAGCTCTTTCAGATAGAATACTCCTTGCCTAGCCCTTAGCCAAGCATCTGAATTCAAAAAGTGGATGACTACAAAGGATCACACATTACAATTAATTATACATTAGAAACTAAAGGCGTTGGATTAATAGGACAAAGTCAGACAGATGTGCATTTATATAGTGCTTTTCACAGCCTCAGAATGTCCCAAAGCATTTTACGGCCTATTAAATACTTATTGAAGTGTAGTTGCAGGATGCACAGCAGTTAACACAGCAAGCAAACAGCGATATGATAATAACCGTATAATCTGTTTCTGTCAGTGGTGCTATTTGAGGGATAAATACTTGGCCTGAACAATGAAGAGAGCTTCCATGTGTTCTTTTTCAGAAGAGTGCTGTGGGATATTTTATGCCCATCTGCCCAAAGCAGATAGTTTAATGTCTCATTTGAACTTCTAACAGTGCAGCTGGAGTTTCAGTCTAGATTATTGTGCCCAATTCTCAGGGCAGGGGTTGAATTCAAATTATTCAGACTCAGAAATAACACTGCTGGCATGCTAGATAAAAACAGTCAGACTGAAGTATGGGGATTACTGGGTAGTGGGTAAGTTCTTCATTTCATCTGCTTGTCAGTCTTCTCACAAATCACTTGAGAAGCAAAATTCACCTCACTCTCAAACCGGCATGTCATCAATTATAAAATTTGGTTAAGCCTGGTAGATCTGTTCAAACATTCCTCAATACAGTTTGGCCCTACACTGAATTAATGATTTCCAATGACAAGGACAGAGATTTAAGGTGATTGACAAAGGAACAAAGACAATGCGAGGAATAGATTTTTACCTGATTATGATTAGAAATCTACTGCCTGAGACGCTGGTGAATATGGATTCAGTAAAAGCCTTTAAAAGGAATTTAGATTAATTATTTGAAGAAAATTAGATTGGTATATGGCAAAGACTGGAGTTATAGAATGAGCTGGTGCAAGCCCAATGGGATATATTGTCGAGGCCCTTGAAGAATATAAAGAAAGTAGTAAAGAACTTAAATAAAGAATCAGAAGAGCTGAAAGGGGCCATGAAATGTTCTTGGCAAGTAGGATTAAGGAAAATTCAGGGCACTGTATACATATATAGAAAGCAAGAGGTTAGCAAAGGGAGGAGTAGGTCCTCTCAAGGGCAAAGGAGGGAATTTGTGGCTGGAACCAGAGTAGGTGAGGTCCTAAATGAGTTCTTGGCATCAGTATTCATCAAGGAGAAGGGCATGTGTGATCAGGGAGGGTTATGTTGATATTCCAGAGCATGTTTGTATTAATAAGGAGGTGCAGGATCTCTTAAAGAACATTAAATCAGATAAATCCCCAGGAATGTATCCCAGGATACTGAGGGAGGTGAGGCAGGAGATTGCTGGGGCCATGATCAAGACATTGGTATCCTCTTTAGCCACAGGCAATGTCCCAGAAGACTGGAGAAAAGCTAATGTTGTTCCTTTGTTTAAGAAGGGAAATCAGGATAATTCAGCAACCTGTAGGACGGTGAGCCTTACATCAGTGGTAGGCACATTAGCAATAGCCAGCATGATTCTGTTGTTTGTGATATATATAAATGATTTAGATGAAAATGTAGGTGGTCTGATTAGTAAGTTTGCAGATGACACAAAAATTGGCAGTGTTTTGGATAGTGAGGAAGGTTGTCAAAGGATATAGTTCAATTGGAAATTTGAGCGGAGAAGTGGCAGGTGAGGTTTAATCTGGAGAAATGTGAGGTGTTGCACTTTGGGAGGTCAAATGCAGGAGTATACAGTAAATGGCAGGACTTTAGCATTGATGTACAGAAGGATCTTGGGATGCAAGGCCATAGCTCCCTGAAGGTTGCAACACAAATGGATGGTAATGAAAGTGTACAGCACGCTTTCCTTCATAAAAGTATGCAAGTCGTGTTGCAGCTGCATAAAACCTTGGTTAGGCCACGTTTGGAGTATTGTGTGTAGTTCTGGTTGCTGCAGTACAGGAAGGACAGAGAGGCTTTGGAGAGGGTGTAGAAGAGGTTTATCAGGATGCTGCTTGGATTAGAGGGTACTGGCTATAAGGAGAGGTTGCAGAAACTTGGATTGTTTTCTCTGGAGGCTGAGAGGTGACCTTATAGAAGTATATAAAATTATGCAAAATATAGATGGGTTGAATAGTCAAAGACATTTTGCCCTGGGTGGAAATGTCAAATACTGGAGGATATAGCCTTAAGTGAGAGGGGGAAAGTTTAAAGGAGATTTACAAGGTAATTTTTTTTTACACAGAGAATGGTAGGTGCCTAGAATGCACTGCCAGGAGAAGTGGTGGAAGCAAGTATGACAAAAAAGTTTAAGAGGCAGTTAGTCGGGCACATGAATAAGCAGGGAATGGAGAGACATAGACCATATGAAAGCAGATGCAATTAGTTTTGATTCACATCGTGCTGACACCATAGTTGGTGCAGACACTGTGGGCCGAAGAACCTGTTTCTTTGCTGTACTGTTCTAAGTTTTCTGCTGTTCAGTTCCAGAACTCAGGAACTGAAGTAATAAGACGGGAGAGTGATGGAAGGAAGGAGTGACTCATGAAAGAGAATGCATGAAATGAAGGAAGTGTGTGACGGTTCTGAGAGCAACAAACCAGAAAAGCAGAAAAAGACAAAAGGAACAATCAGAAGGAATGAACGAGAATGCCTAGTCAGCATTCCTTCTGAATTAAATTTCAGTTTAATCAAATCCTTCCAACACATTAATTGCATCTCAGAGATTTGGCCTCTACTATGAAATATTCTGCACTGGGATTTTTTTTATCATTACTATACTTGCAGGTGTGGGAATGAATCAGATGTTTGGGAAATTGAAAACTGGGTGGACACTATCACATCAGATCTCGGTAACAATATGTAATGCAGCGAGCTTAATATTTAAGAGACTAATTTAAATATTACAGTATATTTAAATGGATTTAAATGCCATACTGCACAATTTCCATCTGTTTAGCATGGGGTCATTATGTTCACTGGCCTGGACTGGTTTAAGGAAGGTTCACGTGCAATGGAAACTTAAAAGTTGTGCAACTGTTCTTGTATTTTTACATTTTCAGTGTATTTTGTTCATTTTAATTTGTCTCTACTGATTTTTTTCAAATTCTGTGTGTGAAGACAGGAGAGTATATTTATGCTGGCATTTTCTGGAGAACTGAAGTGAACCATTTGTCAGACTTTAGCGCAACAGAAATGCTGAGGTGACATGGTAACTATGTAAACTGATTTGTGTAATTTCACAATTCATGGCCTTTTATTTAATGAACAGGATTTTCACACAACGGAGTTCTGTTTTGAGCTCTTTTTGAATACGTTGTACTCTTGTATCATATTTTCTGGTGACAAATCTGGATGAAAAGTGGTTACAGTGATCAGTAGAAGTTGACTTCCCCGGGCAATGAGTGACAGACAGTGAGAAATGAAGCAGCATAATGGGCTGGGTCACTTGGCTTGCTGTTATCTCCCACCCACCAGTGATTCAATCCCTCACCGCACCACTGGAAGATCAGAATCCCCTGGCCTGTGTGGCACTGGGTGCCCACCAGTCCTTCTCCTTTGTCATCTTCCTTCACCTGGATGAACTTGTCCACACAATAAACAGCTTCTCCTTTAACTTCATTCATTTCCACCAAATCAAAGGTGGAGCTACGAAAACATGCATGTATCCAAACAAGGCCCGTCACTATATCCTACACAGGCCCCATCCCTCACATATCTGTTCAGTACATTGATAACTGTATTGGTGCCATTTCTTGCTTTCACATGGAATATAATAGTTCCATCATCTTTGCTACCAACTTCCACCCTGCTTTCACTTTCACATGGTCCATCTCTGACTCTTCCCTCTCTTGACCTATCTCAAGGGATGGACTAGTAACCAATATCCATTACAAGTCGATGGATTCCCATAGCTACCTTGACTACACTTGCTTCCTGTAAGGACATTAGTCTTTTCACTCAGTTTCTCTGTCTCCATTGTATCTGTTCTGGTGATCACATCTTCCACTGCTTCTGAAATCTTTTTTAACCATGGTTTCTCCTGCACTCTGGCTTACAGGGTTCTCACCCACACCTGTTCCATTTCCTGTACTCGTGCTCTGACCCCATCCTTCCACCCAGGATAAGGATGGTTCTCCCCTTGTCTTCATCCTTCACCCCAGCAGCTTCCACATTCAATGGATCATCTTCCATCATTTCACCACCTTCAGTATGATGCCACCACCAGACACATCTTCCCCTCCCTTTTCCACGTTCTTTTCGTGAGGCTCTCGTTCATTCTTCCATCACCAATAACCTCTCATCCTCTCACAGTATCTTCCCATCAACAGGAGAAATAACACCTTCCCTTTCATCCTATCCCTTCTCTTCCCACCACCCAGGGACCCAAACACACTTTCCAGGTGAGACAGCAAGTCACCTGACTTATTCCAGTTCAATGTGCTGTGTTCAGTGCTTATAATGTGGCCTCTTTGTGTTGGCAAAGCCAACATGAAGATGTCATTTCCACTTTGCAGAATATTCCCATTCAGTCTTCTCAGTCAACCCTGAGCTTTCAGTTGTTCATTGCTTTAATACGCTATCCTACCGTGACCTTTCTGATTTTTGCCTCTTACACTGTTCCAGGTTAAGAACAGCAACTAATCCTTTGACTTGGCACCATAGAATCCTCACGACTTAAAACGAAATTCAACAATTTCAGAAAATCAGCCTTTCCAGTTTTTTTATCAGAGCTGGCTAGTTCTGATGAACGGTCTTCAACCTGTTACATTAACTCGGCTTTTCTCTTTCCATAGCTGCTGCCTGACTTGCTGAACATTTCCAGCACACTGTTCTTATTTCAAATTTCCAGCAGCTGCTTTGCTTTAGACTAGGATATTTTGTACCTGACTTCTAGCTTTTCTCCCCCTATATCTTTCTGTCACCTCTGTTTTCATTTATGTCCTTATATCTACATCTCCTTCAGACAAATCATCTGCAAGTAACGAGCCTCACCACCCTCTCTCAACTGGCACCTACATCATTTGTGCCTTTCAGTGTCTCCTCAAACACAACCATTCCCTTTGTTCTCTCCACCCCTTCCCCTTCTCTGAAACTGAAAGCATGTTCAATTCCTAACCTTTCTCAGTTCCTATTAAAAAAACATTGACCTGAAGTGTGACCCTTTTCTAGATTCACAGATGCTGCCTGACCTGGTGAGTATTTCCAGCATTCTCTAATTTTATTCCATATATGTTCATGGATTTTCCTGTGAATCACTTGGGAGGACCAAGAATTGCACATCATCAGTATGCACAGGGAACAGTCAAATGGCCTTCACACTGTGCCACTGATCGATGAGAGGAATGGTGTTCACCAAAGATCCATTCTGCTGAACTCAGTTGGGAGCTCAGCTGGCTTGTCAGTAAAGAGTAAGTGGCACATGCTATGGTCATTAACAGTCTGTAAGTCAAGGACAGATGTCTAGTTTGGGGATCCAGTCAGTGATTCCTATCCTCTTATAGTTTTGTATTCCTCAGTTATGTCCCCCTTAACCTTGTCTGCTCCAGGGGAAACAGACGCAGCCTCTCCAGTCACTCCTCATAGCTGAAACGCTCTATCCCAGGCAAAATCATGGTGAATTTCTTCTGCACCCAGCACTAACCAATGTTTTATAAAGTTGAAGTATAACCTCCCTGTTCTTGTCCTCAGTGCCCTGACTAATGAAGGCCAGTATCCCTTATGCCTTCTTAACCAGGTTATCTACCTGTGTTGCCACCTTCAAGGATCTTTGGACTTGTACACCAAGGCCCCTCTTTTTCTCAATACTCCCTGGGACCTTATCTTTCATGGTGCCTATCCCAGCCTCACTGGTACTCCCAAAATGCAATGCCTCTCATTTATCAGGTTTAAACTGTATTGGCATTTTTCAGCCCATTTCACCAACAGGTTTATATCACCCTGTAGCCTCAGCTTACTCTCTGCACTGTTAATGACTCCACCAATCTTCATGTCATCTGAGAACTTACTGAGCATGCCTCCCACACCCACATCAAAGTCATTCACATATATTACAAGCAGCCAGGGTCCCAGCACCAATCTCTGTGGAACACCACTCGTCACAGGCATCTCATCACAGAAACAACGCTTCATCATGACTGCCTCCTATTACTGAGCCAATTTTGGATCCAGTTTACCAACTTGCCCTGGATGCCATGGACCCTAACTTTTTAGACCAGGCTCCCATGTTGGGACCTTGTCAGAGGCCTTCAATAAGTCCATGTAAACCATATCTACTGCACTGCCTTCATCAATACACTTTGGTACTTCCTCAAAACATTCAATCAGATTGGTCAGACAGGATCTGCCCATGTTGGCTATCTATGATTAGTCCCCACCTTTCCAAATTATTATTAATCCTGTCCCTCAGATTTTTTTCCAGTAGTTTCCATACTACTGATGTTAGGCTCACAGGTCTGTAGTCACCAGGCTTTTCACTGCTGTCCTTGAAAAGGGGAACTACATTTGCCACCCTTGAGTTGTCTGGTGCCTCATGTGTCCAGCGAAGATTTTAAAATCTCAATCAGAGCTCCAGCAATCTCTTCCCTCCCCTTCCCTTCATTCCCATAGCAGCCTGGGATAAATCTCATTTAGCCTTATGGAGCTACCCACCTTTAAATCTTCCAAGGCACTGAGTACCTCCACTTTATTTCTGTGGGCTTGCACTGGAATTTCACCTTTCCGTTTGCTGAATTCTCCAATTAAAGTCAGTTTCATTTGTGAATATCATTGAAAAGTATTCATTTAGGACCTCAGAATCATCTTAGCCATGCATTCAGCTTACTGAAACAACTGTTATAAATAAAGCAGTAAAGATTTGAATGAACAGCATTACCTATTTATAATATTTCTGTAATGTTAGATACCAGATCTAACATTACAGTTACATATTTTCTCATCTGCCTCATTCTTTGAATATGCACAATAGAAATGTTAATGACAAAAAAATTAATAGGAATGGAACAACAGCTTCTTGTGTCCATTCACCAAAGTCGAGGATCCTTTTAAGGGCAGGCACAATGGTATATTTATTCAAAGGATAGTGATATGAGGATCAATGGACACAACTTGAGGTAACTTTCCTTGAGTGCAAGGATTTCACTGCTTGACCACAGAAAGTAACAATGGCCAGAGACCTCTGTCAGAATCCACTGTGGATATAAGAAAATATCTGGCATAGCAACAGTGAGAATGCTTTTTTTAAAATTTTGCTGGCCCATTATGGTTGAACAGAAGGACAATAGAAATACGGATCTTCTAATAATGAAACAAGTCTGATAGATGGATCATGGAATCAGCCTTGAGGGGATGCACGAATGGAAGAGGTTTTTTGGCAGTGCTGTAAGATTAGCTATTAAAAAGCTCACAATTAGAAGCTTCTCCATTTTCAATTTTGTCTGTTTTAACTGGAAACGAAATAACTTTGGTCTAGAGAAGTTTGCATAAATATTACATTTGCATTGAAATTTAGCCAAGAACAGGAGCTGTATTTTTAATACATCAACCAATATTGCAGACTGGAGATTATTTTCTAAATTAGATTAATGATGTGGAGAAATATAATAAGCAAAAATTGATTTCAGTTGAGCTATTTAATGCAAACATTCATAATGGCAATTGCAAAACCAGTCTCGCAATTAAATTTGATGTCACAGAAATCTGAAGCCATAAGCCTCTTAATGCTTTGACTGAAAATGCCACTGGAGTTTATAACAGAAATGTGTCTTTCCATTCCAAAGAGTGACTAATTACTTCTACTAATGTTGAGATGAATTAAAAAGGTCAACATCTACTAACCATTTGCTGTGTGAACTTGAGAAAAATATTGGAATCATATTGATGTGATCTCCATTGGTTCCAATGCAAACACTGACATCTACTATTTTTCAAAAGGTTTGAGATAATGAGTCCTCACCTATGGCAAATAAGAGCCCTAAAGATGCCTCTTAGGTTAATATTTCATTAGTTTTACCCCTTTCTCCTTTCTTTAGAATCTTTATTTCTGCTTTTTTAAAATCTATAGCCAAGTACTCCTGGGAATTTTTGGGGATTACTTTGGTTTTGAAAATGTTGAATTTGTTTCTTTTATAGATAAACATTTATACAGATTAACACTATGGCAACTAAAACTCCAGACCAATGACAATCACAGATTTAATTGCTGTCTGAAAATTGTAAAATGGTAACAGGCCTTAACAGTCTGGAGGAATGCAGCCTATGTCTGAAGATTATCGCAGGGGTGCAGTGAAAATTGTCTTACTTTGCTGCTGCAGCTCCAGAGTGTTGCGTGTGTCTGCAGTAACTGGCCAATGGCACAAGGGATAACGTGGCCTAGTGGAAGACATATGTGGTGGTGGTAAGATACGGGGATGGAACAACAATATTGAATATTTGTCACCAGGATGGGCCTCCATTCCCTGAGCAGCTGGTGTGTGATCACAGGTAGAAGATTGTGTGGGGCTGCTGATGGTGTTGTCGTCCAATGCTGCTCTTTTACCCAGACGGTCAGGTATCAGGCTGGCTGTTGAAGACGAGGAGCTTCTGCTGCTTTGATCAGTACTAAGGCATCCTTTAGTAAAGCCCAAGAGAGGCTTAGGACCTACTGAAATCATTGTTGCTTCATTTTGCTCAGGGAGCAACCCTGGGAGCCACCTCAGGAAGGAGGTAGGGGAGCGGCAGGGTCTCGAGGTGACTAGGAATCCAAGTCCAAACAGGAACAGCAAAGGCCAATAACACAGCCACCTGCCCATACTCAGTGTCACCAAATCAATAAAGACTGCCTGATTTGACTCAATCCTTCTCCCAAAGCATGGCAGCCCCTCCATTATAACAAGATGGTGAATACTGGCACAAAACCAATGAAGTAATGAAAACTACAAACTGGTGTGTAAGTAACTTTTTCCAGAATTCTGTACAATGGATCTCCAAAGTTAAAAATGATCTTTGTGCAGTATCCCTGGTCCCTGTATTTGGTGCTGAGTTTCATGTTCTGTTGTCTTAAAGAGATTCTTCCCCTGTGGCAACAGCTTGGGAGGTGGGAAAGATCCAAACTTCTGCTGAGGTTTGAGGTAGCTCTACAGGCCACCCTCGAGGAGCTTTGGGCTTGATGATCTGGTTACAGAGTGGGTGAATGCTGTGGTGGAGATTGAGTCAGTGTGGCTGATTGGAGCTATCCAGCTGTGTGGGAAGTTGGAGGATAACATGTGCCGCTCCTAGGAGTCATTGGCATTGTGCTGGAGCAGCACCTCAGCACTGCCAATACCCACCTGAGTGAAGTGGCACATTGCATGCAAAAATCTGTATTCTCCTTCTTGCTTTAGAAGCGGGGAGATGCTGGATCCTTGGAAAAAGCAGTCTGAACTTCCACTGAAGCTATTAGAGTTGTGAACTGTATCCACAGTTCTGTGAGCC
>JARFYF010000001.1:120242648-120253094 GCA_030265395.1 Rhina ancylostomus
AATCCATGTACACCACATCCACTGCTCTACCTTCATCAATGTGCTTTGTCACATCCTCAAAGAATTCAATCAGGCTCTTTTCAATCAGACGAAAAGACACTGGTGACCAGTATTTGGAAGAGATTCAACAATTATTACTATTTACAGATGTATTCACATTATTTACGTTAGGGAGTTAAGTTAAACTTAAAATTTGAACTTGCATTCCATATAGTTGGGAAGATTCCATTTTGGGAGTATTATTTTAATAGACCTGGAGATCAAAATGCACTGTCCCTCGTGTTTTATTGGAAAATATAAGTTGGCTAGAATGTGCAAAATATGTCTCGTATTTTTACTTGCATTTGGAGGAACTATGAATTTCTTACATATGGACTGTTCTATGGATGGAGGATCAAATTATCCATTAGTCTTAAACCATAAATAAAGAGGTGCTATAAGGTTGCTTATTAAACATTTAGGATGTTTCAAAAATTTAATTTTCAGTGAATCATTATTTTTAAAAATAAGATACAATAAGATATTGGAAGTTCAATATCTAAAGTTCAGTAAAATGCAAGTAGTTTATCCATGAACTCATAAGGGTATTCATTTATACTATACAGATTGTGATGGATAATCCACATCCTCTTAGTAAGCTGCTTTCAATCTTTTTCTTTGAAAGCTCTTTATGTAATATTTAATAATTCTCTGCATTCAAATATATTAATGTGTAGTGACTGATCCATCTTTTCAGGCTGGTATTCTCTTAAATTTTACTTTACTGGCAAGGAAAAACCATTAAAATCTATGCTTTACTCTCACTCTGCACCCACATTCCCCCAATGGATTTAGAACGTTATAGAGTGAAACAGCTTAACGCAGCACATAGTTCCCCAGCAACTACAATTTGCATTTTAATGTGATGAAATGTCCCCAGGCACTTCACAGGCATGTTAACAAACAAGGAGATATTAAGACAAGAGACCAAAGAGGTGGCTTTTAAGAAATCTGAAAGGGGCGAGAGAGTTGGGAGATGGAAAAATTCAAGGAGAGAATTTCAGAGCTTGGGTAGATGAAGGTAAACTTAGTTGTTCAGTTAGAGTACACATGAAGGATGTGAACAATGACTTCAGGGTTCATCAGAAGAACATCTGGAAATGATATGTGGTGCATCCTGCCATCTCGTATCCTTCTTTTGATTATATAAACATGGAAAGGAAATATGGAATTGTCATTCCTGAAAGGAATTTGAGTACAGAATTAGGGTGATGTTTGGCTCTCCTCTAATCTGGACATGACCTTCTGCACTTTATAATTTCAGAATGGAGGAATTAATTCACTGGTAAACTGGAGCTAAATTGAAACAGTTTTGGGGAAAAGCTTGAATCAGATGTTGGGTCATCAGGATCTGTGACTATTGAGTGCAAAATATTTAGGCATCAACTTGAAATATAATAACTGTAATTTTGTAAAAAAAGTTAACTATTTCAGGCTTGAAGGATAGGCACAGTTAAATGAAAACTATTCTCTCAGCTTAACCAATAATTGGTGTGTCATTGGAATTCAGATAAAGTGAGTTTCTGTTCTAATTTTAACAACTTTTTTCCTCCATTTTGATAATTTTTGATAAAATCTCTTCAACAGATCTTTGTTATTTTCTTCCATTTCAACTGTAGCTGCCAAGATGCAAGTTAATTTAATATCTCGCTAATAGAAGCTGTGCCTATTATTTAGTGTGTTAAAATGTACAAATGAAATAAAGAGTAAAAAAATGTGTATAGGCTTGTTCCTCATTTTTCCTTTCAGTCTTGATTATCATTCTAGTCTCAAGGGCCTTCCTCTTGTGATTTTTGTGAAGAAAGTGAAGTAGAGATCCCTGAGTGTTCAAATTAGAATGGCATCAGAAACAATCTCAACAAATCATTACAATCATTTTTTTCTAACACTATATATAATATTTGGGTGTTGCTAGATTTGATATTCTTTACTACTATGGGAAAAAATGATAATATAGCAGGCTGTTGATTTTCACCCTACATAGCATCAGCAAAATACATGCTCTGGATATTTTCTGACTGTTCCAGAACTGAATTATAGGCCTGGATTTTCAGGTCAGCAGTGAGCTAGCTGCACTCATGAATGAGCTAAGAGGAATATTTGCATTTGGTGGAACCCTAAGGTCATCTTCTGCACAACCCTGGCTCCATCGCAATGGTGAACTCCATCCTGCAGTAGTGCCTTCCAACTGGTAAATACCATCATGTGCAGGAGGTGTTCAGTGCAAAATTGCTGATAAAACTTTGATTGCTAAACCATAGCCCTTAGCTGAGCCACACCCCAGAGTTAACCACTGAAAGTCTGAATAATTCTAACATTCAGAATCATTCCAATACATTCCAAAACAATTAGAAAATATTGAAACTAATTTAAAAAAACATCAACAAATTTAATCTCATAAATAAACAATACATGTATATATACCTAAAACAATTAAGGTATTTAAATGAATTAAAACAATTTTGAGTTAACAAAACTTGGTTCCTTAAAGAATTGAGACTAAAACAGTGTTTTATAAAGGTGTACCATGACTTTCCACTTTTATGCTCTCTATCTCTGTTGATAAAGCCCAGAATTGTGTATGCCTCATTAACCACTTTCTCAAGCTGCCCTGATGTGAGCACACATACCCTCAAGTTGCTCTACTCCAGAAACCCTTTCAGAATGGTATCCTTTATTCCATTTTTGCCTCTCCTCATTCTTCCTAACAAAATGCATGACCTCACATTTATCTGCATTAAATTTTGCCTGCCATACATCTGCCCATTCCATCAACCTGCTTCCTTCCTGCTGTGCGCTAGCACAATCCTCCTTACTCTTTACAATATGCTAAGTTTTGCATTATCCACAAACTTAGGAAATGTGGCTTGCACCCCCAAGTCTAACTCATAAATCAAATAAAGCAATGGACCCAACACTGAACCCTGGAGAATGTCACTTGTCACTTTCCTCCCTGGTATGAAAAACAATCATTCAGCATGACCCTCTCTGTCTGTTACTTAGCCATCTTTGTATTCGTGCCCTCAATGTTCCTTTTATGTCATGTGCTTCAACTTTGCAGATAAACCTTCTGGAAGCCAGCATTATCCACATCAACTCTATTTGTGCTAGCTTTCCTTAGTCAATCCATTCTCCTCCAGGTAACTAAGAAGCCTGTCTGGATTATTTTCTCTAAAAGGTTTTCTGTACTGAGGTTAAACTGCTTGGCATGTATTTACTTATTCTTACTACATTTTTTTGAACAATGGAGTAACATTTGCTACTCTTAAGTTTTCTGGCATCATTCCTGTATCCATAGAACACTGGCAATTCATGGTCAGTTCCCCCACAATTTCCTCCCAATACATGCCTCAAAATTGAAGGATGCATTCCATCTGGAACTGATGACTTAACTACTTTAAGTTAGCAAACTTTTCTAAAACATCCATGTTATCAGTTTTTAATGCATCCTATGTCTCGACTATCTTATGCTTTATGATTACTTTAGAAGTGGCCTTTTCCTTGGCAAAGGCAGGTGCAAAGTACTCATTTGGTTTGTTAACACTGTCTTTAGAATCATATGTAACTTCCCATTTTTCTCCTTAAAGAACCAGGATCTTGTTTCCAAATTGGACCAGTTTAGATCTATTTATTTTCAGGAATGATTTCACTATCTTTTTCTGCTTTTGTCTGCTTTAAAGACTTAAGTATACATTTCAAGAATGTTGTTCATGATCTTAGAATGTTCCAAAATGCCTTATAGCCAATGAAATATATCACTATCATATCTTGAGTTAAAAAAATAATGCATTATATATTCATTTACTAGTAATAGCATATAGTAGCCACAGGCACTCTTTATTTCCAAGGCATAACTTTATTGTCTTTTTCATGATGTCAGCAAATCTTTTAAAATCCTTGGGCTACCAAATGATTCACAAAAAGGTGACTTTATAAAAGAATGTGAATTCAAACCAAATTCTAGAAATGATTTTAAAAAATGACAAACTGTAACTATAAGGCAACGTTCTAAATCTGAGTTTCACCGGTACTTGCTCCTGATCAAAATTTACTCAGATAATTTATGACTCTATCCAGCCCACTTGCAGCTCATTGCTGGTTGTGTCTCAGTAAACGTGTGCATGGACAGAAAGAAAACTGGTAGCAAAATAGGATGTGAAGATTAAAAAAGTATGTCCACTAAGAGTGATATAAGATGTAAGTAGAGAATATCTTAGTGTTTGCTTACGCTGAACTGGGCATCTGCAGTGCTTTCCAAGTCTGATGTAGATTATATGGAAATACATAAGATCAGGAGAAGATGTAGGAATAGTCAAAAAGAGTCCTGGTCATATAAATATTTGAAAAGGTTTGAAATATAAATGGCACAGATTTCTCGTGGCATTGTCAAATTTGCACTGTGCGTATCATTAACTTTTTTAAAAAAACACCACTGTGATATGACATTGTAATATTGTATGGATCGAAATACATGTGCTTATTCCCTACTGCCATTCATAGTTAATCCCAGATATCATATGAGCCATGCAGAGTTGTCAAAGTCAATTTTCTTCCAGGGAGAGTGTATAGACACAATTAATGAATATTTGTGCCAATGCTCTTCTACGGATGGGATGTAGAATATCGTTTGTAGAACTGGAGGCAGGTTTGACACTGCATACCTGTTAAAATAACTCTGCAAATGCTGTTTGTGTAGCAATGTTCTTAAATAGACATTTTATGGAGGTTGCTGGGGGAAATTTCAGGTGATCAGCTACTTAGAATCCCCAGGGAGAGGGGAGGTAAGGAGCCATCTTCCCATATGAATTGGAAATAGTTATTTTGCAAATTGATTGGACATTTTTTAGCTGTTGCAAAATGAACTCTCTTCCTTCTGCCCCTATGTCCAATGTTTTTATAATTATTAACAACAACTTTATTCTCATATTCTTGTGAATGAGCTTCCTCCTGATTTGCCCATAGCAATTTGTCTTGGAGATAAGTCTTTATTTCCCAGAGACTCTGGAGCAAACCAGAAAGGTTGGCAACTCTGCTTCAGAATAACGGTTGAGCTCATTATTGAGTTGCAGCCACCTGTTTGTTTCTGTGTCATTTTGTAACTTGTTGGACTGCCTTTTTGTGGCAGGCTTGTTTTAACCCAAAGAGTAGTTTGTTGTCACATTCACTCTTCCAGCTAGCAAATGAAAAGCTACATTTGAAAATGTTGTGACAATAGGGACATGCAGTTAAAGCTAACGAAGCTGCAGCAAGTCATCCTCTGTTTAATGCCTGTGGTGAGAAGGAGAGTGCATGCTTTCTGTTATTTGCCACATCAAGCACGATGGAGAAATCTGTATTTCATTGTCATTACCGTTAAGATATCATTAATAAATAAAGACATTCATTTTGTAAGAGCCTAAAACAGTCAATTCCCAAACAAGAAAAGCATCTTGCAGAGGTCTGAGCATCATGCACAGAGTAATGGTTCCATGTCACGATGCGATGGGTTTAGTTATTGTTTACCCAGATCATAGGGGATGCTAACTGCAGTGTTGCTGAACCCCAAAAAATATCTGGGCTGATGGTGCAAAAAATTTGCGTTCAAGGGTGTGGGATGTCTGAGATGTAATGAATATCCTTGCAGATACTTGGCGAATATGTTATTTTGTGACATAATGCCTAGAAATTGGATCCATTTACATCTTTTTTTTCTGCATAAATCCCACAAAAAAATGTTGTGCATGTGTCGACTGTTGCAAATTTGTCTGGGCACTTTCATACTAGCACAGTTTCATTTACTCCATTACATCTTGCATATTTGTTGATAGCATCAATTAGCACTGTTCCCATTAATTATTTGGCAGCAAATTTGGATCAAAACATTTGTTTCTAATTCACAATAAAATCACACTGGAAACAGTGAAAGGTGTTGCCCCATCGTGTCAACGTATTAAAGATTTTGTTGCTGCCAGCCCTGAACTCGCATCAAAGCTTTGGTACATAGACATCTTCAGGGCACAGATACCTGGAGCTTGGGTCCACTTGTCACCTGGCATGAGTGGCCCACCCTATCTGTTGGGGGGGGAGTCTCCATCTGGAGACTCTTGTTCCACTATTAACCCCATCCAAACTTTCCCCACAACCTACAACCCCTTATTCCCAGATCCCAGGTTGTCAGAGAGGAAGTTCCTTAATAGCACTGACCCTGAATCAGCAGGCGAAAGATGTGGCAGTTGCATGCTTAATTACACAGGTCAGGATTTAATGCTTCTTTTAAGGAATGAAATCATAATAACAGACATTTAAAGCAAGGTTGTCTCAATATTGTGATTTTTTTTCTTGGAAAGACTCAACCTGGCATGAAGGCAAAATGTGTCATCCATTTAACGTACCAAAAGTGAGCAAAATCCAATTACAAGACATAAAAATGTTATCTATGCAACATTGGCTTATAGAAAGTGAATAAGTCATATTGGTCAAAGGAGTCACAGTTACCATCAAATGTATAAGTCTCTCAGTCACAGTAGTTACCTAAGAAAGGAACAGCTACCAGTTCCAGTTGTTGGAATGACCATGATGTAGGAAGTTGGTGCTTGTGCTGGAACAGGTTGTGAGCCAAATAATGTATTTTGGGTTAAATAATCTCAAACTCAATCTATTTGCATTTCTGCCCAAGTTGTTTCCATCAGTCCCTGTTCACATTTATAATCTGTTTTTAAACAAAAAACAGCCAAAGACTCAGGAATGACCTGGAGGGTTCATACAGGGTTTCCTTGAATTTGGATACTTGAATGGGATTTTCCATTTAGATCAATAACTGGGGGTTACTGAGGCTATATTTTGGGGTTGCTGCAAAACATTCAGCACTGCTCTACTGTAATCCATTTGTCACAAACTCCATTTATATTTGCAGTTTCTCACTGTTTATGGCAATATACATCTCAAGATTAGGGTGCTTATAGAAAGTTAAGTAGCAAGTACAGCCCTAACGGCCATAATTTAGTTGATTGAATTTATCTTTATAATAAAAGTGAACTGATCTCCAAACCTTTTAATATAACTGGAATGTAAAATTATTCATGTTAATTAACTATGTGGGGTTATTTTGAACTGCCAATCAATTGTAGAATAAAGCCCTCCAGCTGTTTAATTTTCCTTATGCATGACATATTATCATATTCAAGGAGTTCATAACAGGGGAGCAGAAATCCATGAAATTATAATTTTTGCAGAAACGATAAACAGTAATTGAATTCAGAACTGCAAATTGCATTATTGACTGCAGGGGAGTTTAAAATCCAAAGTGCATCTCAGCAGCTTCCCTGACATTACACAAGGTCTATTGTCTCACTTGGTTTAACCAGTAGTTTTGTTTGCTCGCATAAAGCGCTGAATTTCTTTTGTATTCAGATATGCAAATTACTTTCACTGTCCTCATTTTACAATAAAGCGAAGACAGTGAAAATAACTCACATATCTATTTACACTCTCAAATATTTAAAAATGGAAAGCTGTGAATCATTTGAATCACGGACATTGTTGTTGTGGCTGGAAAGCTATTCTATGTCTCAGTGCTGACAGCATTGCTTGTGGTTATGATGTGACGGCATCATAAATACAAATGCAGATGCAACCTTCCTCGGTTGCCATATTCCCAGTGTTCCTGCAGTGTACACTGCAACAGTTCTTTCTTTTGTGTTTTCAGTTGTGAAAGGAGTATTAAACTTGTACTGCAACCTAGTTTTAATGAGGAAGAAATTTATGTGTTACGGGGCTAACATCGATTGTGCAAATCAGGTTCGTACTTACAGACTGAACAATATGGCCCAGATCTTGTTGACATTTCCAAGTGGAACTGCCAGCATTTACCGACATTTATTCAGACAGGTCCATGTCTCCAGGCCAATGCAGAGTCCCTGTTGTTACTGTCTGAGCTCCACTACTAATTTCCTTGCTGGACTCTGCCTTAAGTTCAGTGGTGGAGTGGAAGCTTGCTGAGATTGCCCAGCACTTAACACTCGCGACTGCGAGTAGTATCCACATGTCTATTCACTGTTGTGCCAATTGTACGGCTACAAGGAAGAAAGCTAATGTTACTTATTTGTGTTTGCTTTAATGGTTTTAATTACTTAAAATTGTTTATGTAGTTTAGGTGCCTTTTTCATTTTCATTTTTAAAAAATTCTGAGAATTTTTTTATTGTTTATTTTGGTTTTAATAATTTAAAATGTTTCTGAATGTCAGGGTGTTCAAAGGCCCTGATAAACCATGCTAACTTTGACAGCTGGTGTTCAAAGCTGGGCACAAGGCTTTGCTGGTCTGTCAAGGGTTCACAGAGGATTCTGAGTGGGCATGCTCTGGGCTGCCACAAGACCCAGTTACATCACTCAAGGCTTTTGCCTTACTGTTCACCTCTGGGATCTCCGGTTTCCTCTACGTGCCATTACGTGGCTTCATACCGAGGCACTGAGTACAAGCGTTCGGATGTTGCAGCTTTATAAAAACTCTGTATTTTGGAGTATTGCATTCCCTTCTGGTCGCCCCATTGCAGGAAGGATGTGGAGGCTTTGGAGAGGCTGTGGAAGAGGTTCACCAGGATGCTGCATGGATTAGAAGGCATGTGCTATAAGGAGAGGTTGGAGAAACTTGGGTTGTTTTTTCTGGAGCGGTGGAGGCTGAGGGGAGACCTGATATTTATAAGATTATGAGAGGCATAGATAGAGTAGACAGCTGGTATTTTTCTCCCAGGGTCAAAATGTATAATACTAGACGTCATGCATTTAAGGTGAGAGGAGCTAAATTCAAATGAGATGGACGGGACATATTTTTTACACAGAGCGGTGGGTGCAAATACGATAGAGGCGTTTAAGAGGCTCCTAGATAGGCACATGAATGTGCAGAGAATGAAGGGATATGGACGTTGTGGAGGGATTAGTTTAGTTAAGCCTTTAATTACTCATTTAATTAGTTCAGCACAACATCATGGTCTAAGGTCGTGTCCCTGTGCTGTACTGTTCTCTGTTAATTGGCCACTCTTGCCCTTAGTGTGTTGGTGACTGTTAGAATCTGCTGCAAATTGATGAGAATATGGGGAGAATAAAAAAGTGGGATCAGTGTAGGAGAAGTGTAAATGGGTGGTTTGATGGTCAGTACTGATTCAGTGGGCCGAAGGGACTGTTTCCATGCTACATCTCCTACCTCTGAACTTGCACAACAAAATGAGCCACACAGATCCAGACCTGTTAAGTTTAGAGCTGTGGAGAACGTGAACTCTGGGCACAGGCAGTGAAACTCATTAAGCAAAATCTGGGGCAATAAATCACTACTCACCCTAAGCAAATGCAGTAAATGAAAGATTAAAATAATACTGCAGATTCTGGAGTAAAGTCTAAAATAAGTACAGGAAATGCTGACAATAAACACTCAGGTCAGGTAACATGTGGAAAGAGGAGTTACATACTTCATGTTGAAGCCATTTGGTCAGAGCTGGGAATGAGAGAGAGCACAGGGTTGTTTTTAAATTGCAGGAAGCTTGGGGAACACCGAATTGGACACAGGGCAACTCTGTCCTCACTCTATCAGATATAGTCCCTTTGTCCTGTCCCTCCCTCCCCCCCCTCACACCCTCTCTGCAACTCAAACTTGTTTTCTCTCTTTCCCAGTTCTGGCAAATGTCTTCAATTTGAAGCACTAACTTTGTTTCCCGAGCTGCTGAGTGTTTTTCTGTTTTGGTCCTAGCAAACACAAGTGGTGGAATGGTCAAGAGCCCACTGAACTGTGATACGGCAGCCTTTTCAAGAATTTGTTCTCAGAGCTGTGCATCATTGAAGTGTAAATTACAGCCAATTTCAGCATAATTATATGGCTGGAAAACATGCAATCTGGCAGACGGATCACATATTGTTATTTCTTTAATTTCATTCTTGGTAATACCAGCATGTATTACCCATCCAAGTCTGCCCTTGAGAAGGGGTGGTGAGCTGTCTTATTGAACTGCTGCAGTCCCTGTGTTGAATGTCCTGCCACAGTATTATTAGGCAGGAAGTCCAGTAGCAGTGAAGGAACAGTGATATGTGTTCAGGCCAGGAAGGTGTGTGACTTGGAGCTGATAAAAATACCCACTTGTCTGTTGGCTTTGGTCCTTCCAAGCTGTAGAAGGGTAAGAGATGGAGACAATGAAACCTTGGCTAATTGCTGCAAATCTCTTTGTAGATGTATGGTTTAGAAACCCGGTGCCAGTGGTGGAGGGGCTGTATATTTCAGGGAGTGGATGGACTCACAATCAGACAGATTGTCTTCCCCTGGCTGCGCTTCCTGAATGTTGCAATGCACTCATCCAGAGAAGTGAATCACATTCCTGAACTATTAATCTTCAAAGATAAACCCTGCTGGAAGCATATGACAACATTTTATTCTGACCTTGCCAGGA
>JARFYF010000001.1:120292292-120302372 GCA_030265395.1 Rhina ancylostomus
CAAACACAGGCAGCAACTGGAAGGAATCTTGCCTCAGATCTGAAGAGGAATCCCAACACAAACTGGATCTTCAAAAAGAAATAGAGAACATAGGACTGCTCTAGAGTAAACCACTCTAAGCAACTCAGAGCTAGACCAATACTTCTGCCACTAGTACTAGAGAAACCCAGGTACTTATGCTAGGCCCCTGATGGGGCTCAGGTGTGTGTCGTTATGTAATCAGTCCAGCGTGGAATCCATGTGCTGGACAAGGCACTAAAGGAGCCAAATTGAGGGCCAGAACCCAGAACCATGACACTTTGAGGATGAACACCATTAGTCCAGAACCAGTGTCTTCAAATTATAATGGTATGAGGGCGGAGTTGTCCAAGGTGGAATGGGCAAACGAGCTAAGAGACAGGTCAGTAGATGAACACTGGTAGATATTCAAATAGCTGATCTGTAATGCTCAGCAAGAATTTATCCCAATCAAAAAGAGGGATTCCATGCGAAAGAGGCATAATCCATGGTTAACAAAGGAGGGAAAGGACAAGGTTAAATTGAAAAGTAAGGTATATAAAGTGGTAAGGGGTAATGGTATACCAGAGGACTGGGAAGTTTTCAAGATCCAGCAACAGAAGACAAAAAAAGCTCATAAGAAGGAAGAAAATGAATTTTGAGAGAAAACTTGCCTGTAGTATTAAAAACAAACAGTAAAAGTTTCTCTGGATAAATAAATAGGAAGAGGGAAGCTAGAATAAATATGAAGCCTTGAGAGAATGAGACTGGTGAATTAATAACAGCAAACAAAGAAATGGCAGATATGTTGAACACATTTTTTGCATCAGTCTTCACTAAGGAAGACATTGCTAATATCCGTAAGACATCAGTTGGGCTAATTTCAAATAATATAGTAGAACTTACAAATTAATCTCCATTACAAGGGATAAAGTATTGGAGGAACTCAAGGGGCTGAAGGTGGACAAACTGGCAGGACCTGGTGGACTACATACTGGGATTTTAAAGGAAATGGCTGCAGAGATAATAGACTTACTGGTTGAAAATTTTCATAACTCACTAAACTCTGGGAGAGTACCAGAATATTGGAAAACAGTCAATGTGACTTTCTTGTTCAAAAAAGGAGAAAGGCAGAAGACAGGAAAGTACAGGCCAGTTAGCTTAACAGCTATTATTGCTAGAGTCAATAATCAAAGTGGAAATAGCTTATCATTTGGGAAAGCTGAATATAATTAAACCTAGTCAACATGGTTTTATGAAAGGTAAATCATGTTTGACAAGTTTGCTCGAGTTCTTTGAGGATGTGACAGGGAGAGCTGATAGAGGAGAATCTGTAGATATGGTGTATTTAGATTTCCAAAAAGCATTTGATGAGACGCCACAGAAGAGATTGTTGCATAAATTAAATGCCCAAGGTATTAGAAGAAGTGTGCTAGAATGGATTGAAAACTGGCCATCTCATAGAAAACAGAGTTGGAATAAATGGGTCCTTTTCAGAATGGATGGAGGTAACTCGTAGAGTAGCACAGGGATCAGTTCTTGACCTGCAATTGTTCACCATTTTCATTAATATCCTGGAGGAAGGAACAGAATTTGTGGTTTCCAGCACACACAAAATGCTGGAGGAACACAGCAGGTCAGGCAGCATCTATGTTTTTTTGTGTGTGTTCGTGTTTACTCGAGCAAAGTATAGACAAGTGTGAACATGTGCTTTGTAGATTTGAATACCCTTCTGCCATCACAGCAGCTGCCCTATTGGACTCGTGTCCTGCTTTATTTCCTATTTGCTACAAATCATCAAACAACCTCTGTTTTATAGCAGTTTTCACAAGCATACATGAATGCTTCACAGTCACTGACGTATTTCTGATGTGGAGGTATTGTAGTGAGACAGTGGCAGTCAAGTTGTACACAACAAGTTCACAAAGAATAGCAATGTGATAATGACTAGGTAGCCGGATTTTATGATAATCATTGAGATATTGGTCAAGACACCAGGGATAACCACCTTGCTGTTCTTCAGAATACTTTCATGTGATATTATGAATCTACTTAAGAGGCTTAAAGACAGCACATTCAACATGCAAGGCACTGCACCAGAGAGAGACCCTAAATATCATGCTGTAAGTCTCTGACGTGGGAATGTAACTTTTAATTCAGGCAAAAGTGTGACCTGGTTGCATCTTAAATATCTGTTCATCATGCTTTGACTTGCTTTCAATCAGGGACAACTTCTTGTCTTTATACTTGAGCCTGCTACCCAACTGAACCTGTTCCAACCCAACTTCAAGTATTAGTTTTGGGCCAAGGCAGCTTTTGGAAAAAACACTCTCAAGTCTTCAGGCTCAGATTGGCTGCAGTTGCATTCGGTCTGGGATGCTTTTTAATTTTATACCCAACATCTTTTTTGTACTTCATTTAATGCAATGAGTTGTTGCTGGTCTTCTCAGGGACTGACTTCAACAGTCTCTAATATGAGCATGGGGATTGTGATGCACTGTTAATGGTTTTATGAATGGGAAATTGACTTTGTCAAACTTGCTAGAGTTTTCTGAGGATGCCACAAACAGGGTGGAGAAAGAGGAACTAGTAGGGCTGGTGTGTTTAGATTTTCAGAAAGCATTCAATAAGGTTACTGCACAAGATAAGAGCACAAGGGGTTGGAGCTAGTATGTTGGCATAGAAAGGAAACTAGAAGTAATCAGTGTTGAGATAAATCCGTGTATTGGTTTGGCAATAACTGGTGGTGTTCTACAGGGATCAGGCCTCAATAATTTATAATTTATATTGATGATTTGGACAAAGAAACCAAGAGCCAAGTCACCAAATTATACAGGGAGAGGTGAGTTAGCAAGTTGTGAAGAAAACACACAGAGCAAAGGGATGTAGATAGGTTAAGTGAGTAGGCAAGAGATTGGAAGATGGAGAGGAAATATGGGAAAAATGAGTTTTATTATTTTGGAAGGAAGAATAAAAAGTCAATTGTTCCTTAAATGGAATGAACTACAAAATGCTGTGCCTCATGGGGATCTGGGTGGGGGGAGCGTGGGGGGGGTGGGCAAGGGGGTGGTCCTAGTGTAGGTCAGCATGCAGATTCAGCATGTAATTGGGAAGGTAAATAGAACATTGGCTTACATTGGAAGATTTATGGAGTATAAAAGTAGGAAAGTTTTGATGCAACTTTGCAAGACACTGGTTAGATTGCAGGTGAAAATTTGGTCTCCATATACAAGGAATGATATCCCCTCATTGGAGGTAGTGCAGAGTATGTTCACCAGGTTGCTGACCAGCATGAAGAGGTTGATGTATGAAGGATGGTTCCGCAGGTTAGGTTATACTCAATTGGAATATAGAAATAAAGTAAATTTATTAGAATATATTGAAACATAAAAGATTCTGGGAGACATTGGCAGGGTAGGTGCTGAGATAATATTT
The DNA here is from genome assembly GCA_030265395.1 of Rhina ancylostomus. NCBI lineage: Eukaryota > Metazoa > Chordata > Chondrichthyes > Rhinopristiformes > Rhinidae > Rhina > Rhina ancylostomus. The sequence continues at coordinate 120,295,725 of JARFYF010000001.1, forward strand.
CCCCTGGTTGGGGTATCTGGAACCAGGGGGCATAGTTTCAGAATTATGGGCTACCCATTTCAGATGGAGATGAGGAGGAACTTCTCTCATCCAGGATGGAGATTGACAGGTATTTGAACTGCAAGGGAGTGAAGGGACATGGGAAAAGTGGGAAAGTGGTGTCAAGGTCAAGACTGGATCAGTCACGACCTTATTAATTGAAGGAGCAAGCTCATCAAGAGAGCACTTGGCCCACTCCTGCTCCTGTTCATTTGCACGATGATTGCAATATAGGTAGCAAGCCATCTTCTCATTGTGTGCTTGTTGTAATGATCTCAGTGCCCAGCCAACATTAATAGGCTAAGCAAAAAAAATGCAGATGCTGGAAATTAGAAGTAAGATCTGAAAATGCTAGAAATACTCAGCAGGTTAGGCAGCATCTAGGGAAAAGGAAACAGTTTCAGATTTGTAATCTTTCATTCAAGGGGAAATATTAATTCTCTTTGATGCTGGAGGAACTCAGCAGGCCAGGCAGCATCCATGGAAAAGAGCAGGGGGTCAGTGTTTCGGGTCAGGACCCTACCTCAGGACTGAAGATGGAAAAAGGAGAAGTCCAATATATAGGAGGGAAAAGCAGAGCAGTGATAGGTGGACCAAAGAATGGAGGTGGGGTGGGCACAAGGTGGTGATAGGTAGATGCGGGTAAGAGATAGTGATAGGCAGGTGTGGGGAAGGAGGCAAGAGCAGATCCACTGGGGGCTGGGTCAAAGGTAAGAAGAGAAAGGGAAAAAAGGAAAGCTGGGAAAGGGAAGAAGTGAAGAAGCATGTTTTGTGGTGGTGGGGGGGGATTACCTAAGGTGGGAGAATTCAATATTCATGGCGTTAGGCTGCAAGGTTCCAAGACAGAAAGGTCCTTCATCTAGATTCCAGCATCTGCAGTCCTTTGTTTCTCGGAGTATAGAGAAGTTTCAGCAAGTTGAGTCCTGGGATGAAGGGGTTTACATAGAAAAGGTTGACCATGTTGGACCTGTGCTCATTGGAGAAAACTGAGAGATGATTTGATCAAAACAATTCTTAAGAGGATTGAGAGAGTGAATGCTGAGAGGTTGTTTCCTCTAACAGAGGTATCTAGGAATAGGAAGGATTAATTCAGAATAAGGGGATATTCATTTTAGATGGAGATGAGGAGGAATTTCTTCTGTCAGAGGGACATGAATCTTTGGAAATCTCTATCTTGGAGATCTAAGGAGACCAAGTAATTAAATATGTTCAAGATGGAGACTGAAAGTCATTTCAACTCCAGGAGATTCAAAGGATATGGGAAGAGTGGTGTTGTGCCACTTACATTCAAATTGGCCCAGCCATGTTTGAGTCTAAACAGGACCTGAAGGCAGTTCATCAAGACCAGCCCTGTCCTCATGGCAACACAGGACACATGAGCAATATTTCCTCTCTCTAGCCCAGGCAACCTGATGCTGTTCTAACTGCTAACTAATCCAGGCAGGAACTGAATATGGGTCTCACCTGTCCATCTGTAAGCTGAGCTGTCCACCTGGAGTTAGGGAAGGAGATGTTTTGTCTTTTATTCTGTGCATCCCTCTCCTTTTCTCAGCTGCCCTTGCTCAATAAATTCTCAGGCAGATAATGGAGACCCAGATTCTTGTTTAGGTCATTCAATAGCAGCTGCTGGGAGGTGCACAAATATAAACTGAGAAGTCTATCCATCTGATCTTCTCCTCCATTTAAGAGAAGCAGCATAGTTTCACTCGCCACCTCAGCTGGAAAGCACAGTTGTAACTCCAGCCATCTGGAGACTCGTGGCATTGTCCCATCCCATTATATGATACTCAGAGTACCAGGCTAACCAGCTACATTAGGACGATTTCCGTTAATCTGATAGCAATGGTAGAATGTCCAGATGGTGAGACTTATCCACAAAAAAAATTTGTGGAAAGCAGAACAGAATTAACATTTCAGGTGCATCACGCCCCACTGCCTGACCTGTGAAGCGTTTCTAGCATTTTCTGTTTATTTTTCCAGACTTTCAGCATTTTTTTTGATTTCCACACAAATCTCCTTTACTGTTCAATGTTGTGTTAAAAACATAGGGAGTAATCAGAATTGATTAAACTCCTTCAGATCAATCACCCTGGGCCTTTTTTTTAACTGTTCATGAGGTGATACTTCTATTCATAAAAGTGCTGATCTTTTCAGACATTACAGATGTTCCTCAGCCAAAGTGTTTCAATTGAAGGGACAGCAAATCTGTTGATGGCAAATTTTACCGCAGTGCTAGTGATGGATATGGAAGAAGGCACTATTTACTCACTGCAGACGTTGCTGAAGTAAAACAGCACCCTCTTTAGGAGCCTAGTCGAGCACCAGTAACACACAAGCTCATTTCAATGAAAAACAATACTTTGTTCTGGTATACATTTCTACATTCCATGCCCAAGTAATCTCATGGAAGTAGTTGTTGAGCATACATTATCAGCACAACAAAGGATATTAAATAGTAGAAAAGCAGAAAAGCGAGCAATGGGAAGCAGAGACAGAAGGATTTTCATTAACAGCAATCATCCTGGAAGAAGGGTTAATGTGCGTACTAATAAAATGGGAGGATTTTTAACTGATTCATTATAGATGGTGCATAGAGAACAGCGTAGAAGACCAGTGCAAGGAGAACAGAGTAATGGACAACTGCCATCCTCGAAGGGTTACTTTTCAAGTCTAAATGATGTTTTATTAAACCACCCAAATACAGCTGTGCCTATGGGATTGCAGCTGCAATACATTTACGGGCTATAATAATTCTTCAGTGCATGAAATGTTGGAATTCCAGGTAAAATAATTCCACTTTCTTTCCCCAGAGAAACGTACAGCTTGGTTTAGGTTTACTGAGGTATTTACTGCTTAGATGTGATCTTGGAAGCATCAGAAGGAGTTTTTGCAAACCTTTGTGCCATTAGTGCTGATGCCAGCTGAACAGACAATCCCTACCTATCATTTGAATATTCTAGCAATTCTTTTTGGCAGCTTGTGTCCCCGTGGAGCAGCTGACTGACAACCTCAATAAGCCTCATCAGCCCACAGCCTGCCCCATCCCTCCACTGTTTCAGTTATACACACTCTCCCAAGGCTTTCTGGGCAACATAGCAAAAAACAAGGGAGGTGCCTAACGATGGGTTCATTATTGTTCCACAGGATCTTCCTGCAGGATCAGTTGTGGAGGTTAGATCATTGGGGGTATTTAAAGAAGATGAATTTTCTTAGTCCAGCTTGGGACAAGCTCAGTGATATGTATTTTTGAAGGCCAGAGCATTTCACCAGTAGCAAGCCATGTTCCTTGACTGCTCAGCATATGGGACGTACAAAATTTTGGTAAAGTTGCACTCTCCAGAGGCTATGTTATTTATGGTGATATATTTGGTCTACCAGGTGTTCCATTGTGTTGTCCATTCATGTCCCCATTTCTACTTTCTGCTTTTGGAAGTTTGCCTTATTTACATCATTTAATATTTAATATGCCTCGATGGGGTCCTGGTTAACTGCTTTCTCTCAACTTTAATCTTTTATCTTGGGTATTTTATTGATCCCATTTGTTCTGCAAGTGCTGGGAACACTCGACAGCTTCTGTGGAGACAGGATTTATATTCAGCTTCTGCAATACTTTGCTTCACAGCAACTAGCCTGTCCCATCGCAGCCCACTCACTTACCCCGGCAAGTCACACTGACAGCTAACCGACTCTCCCATAGCAAAATGGCAGCTAACTGCACTGTGCATATCTGGACGCTTGCAAATTTCTACAGATGTACAGTGGCAAGCATTCTGACTGGTTGCATCACTGCCTGGTATGGAGGCTCCAATGCGCAGGATCAAAAGAGGCTGCAGAGGGTTATAGACTCAGCCAGCTCCATCATGGGCACAACCATCCCCACCATTGAGGGCATTTTCAAGACATTATAGTTAAAAGTTTCCTCATTTCCATCAATAATTGAATTGTTTCCAAAATGAACAGTATCCAGTGTCATGCAACGTGGCCAAAGAGATGCCTGTACCTTATTGTCCAAAGACCACCTACTGTATGTAACCCTAGCATTCATTTCCCATGAAAAACAGATGCTGCCTTGTTGTGTACAACTAGTACAACTGTCGATGAAGCCTTGTATTTGTAAGGTTGCAGTGAGTCATGTAAGTTCAAGATGAAATTTAGAAAAAAGTCTCTGATTTCGTTTTGAAATCAGAACTACTCCAAGTTAAACTGGTGATTTTCACAACACTATAATAGTAAAATAATCGCGAGTTACTTAAATGAAGTAGTGGCTGACTAGAGGGATGAGGCTCTTTTGGGGAAAAAAAAACAGCCTGTTTCTTTTCCCTAGTGATTCCTGTAAATGCCAAAGGGCTGTGAAGAGACATGCCTGCTTAATGTGGAGATGTTTGAAAGCAGTGAATTATTATTATTATTATTATTATTATTTGAAATATTCTTTAATTTTTTTTACACAGTTTCATTCAAAAATATGGTTGCCATATCTGCACTCTGATGTGGTGATGTTTTACCATAGCTTAGGAACATTTTGAGGACAGCTGTAGATGTCTTTCAATTCTTTCATTATGCAATAGATGAAAACTTTGCTATTTTTTGTGATATGTCAGAATTTTGATCCGAATATAAATTGTTACAAATTTAAAATTATGAAATATAATCTATAAGTTTATAGTCTTTGGATTTGCTACATATTAATTCTAAAGAAAAAGCACTGGCAGTTTCCTGACACCATAACCTGTATCCCTCTGAAGAGGATTTTAGTGTTTTTTTTGTTGTTGCGATGGAATTTACTCTCAACCTTGGAAATACAGTTCTCGATGTTGTTGATTAAACAACAGGCCTTGATATTCTATTATTTACAGGATAAATATCATTATGGTTACACCACGCCAATATGCTTTTGCCCCTTAATGAGTTGTAAAATCAGGACACTGATTATTAGAGTGAATTAGAACACTGCCTTTCATTTCCAGTTCTGTTGTTTAGTTTGTGCAATTTGTTGGGATGGAGGCCTCATTTTCATGCAAAAAACTACGAAGGATTGCAAAATGAGTTTCATTTGGCTGTATTGAGTGCAATTACACAAGACTAGACTGCCCATAATTCTGTGCCGTTTGGCACCAGAGTTACTGTCTCATTCAAGAAGCTACAGATGTCTGAACGTATGCCATCTTGAATTTGGAATTAAAGGGGTTTTAGAACGGAGCAGTGATTGGCTGGACTGGTTCATCATGGTTGTAAAGGATAGGATTCAACAGGCAGTATTAACCAGAAACATAAGCATAGATTACATTCAAGCCAAAGTAACATTGGAGCCAAGGTTTACTGAGGCTACGTGGTGTGTACAGTTCTTTATCAAAGTTTTCCATATCGCACAATTAATAAAAGAATGTATTCAGTTATATCTGACCTTCAAATGACTTTATTGGGTAGTTTTTAAAATTAAATTGTTTATTCATGTTATCGTAAAGAACAAAAAGACAAATTTGGCTTTGTATTCAACCAAGATAAATGTAGCCAATGCAAATGTAATTGTGATATGTGTTCTGAATCTGATACTCTGACTGTTGCATGTTGGCTTTCATTTTCAGTGCTGGTTTCAATCCATAAATTAGTATAACAGGGGAGTAAGTCTGTTTTTGTAGGGTAAGGTTACTGAAGTTTCCTTTGATTTATATTTCTTTGCACTCTCATGTAGTTTGTAAGGAGTCTGCCTCTTGGAATGAATCAGGCAGCTTCATTGATTTGTAGAAGAATGGAGGAGCAGAAGGGAAAAGAAAATGAGGTTGGATTGGGTGGCCTTCTGCATTCATTTCATGGCTAGTGACCTGCATGTGGCTCACAGGTGATATTTTGTCCTTTTAGGAATTGCTGCCTGCCTGATTATATTTTATCCAGCTACCTCATTCTAATAATCACAGTGACAATGATAAAGAGGGGTGAGGGGGTGTGTTATGGTGGGGAAAAGCATATGTTGGGGGAGGGAAGGGAATTAAATTGGATTTAAGTTGAAAGGAACATTTAGATGGAGACTTAGAAAAAGAATTCTTTGTCTGTTGGTATTATTCCTTCCCTGGAAAACATGGTATTTATAATGGCTGGCTCCTTGTAACACCCAGCTATCTAAATTTGGAATTAGATTTCAGACAACATAGTGAGAGTTTATGGTATGCATGAACACAAGAAATTTGATGCTTTTGAAAACCAGAAGGTCAAGAGGTTTGTACCAGTGGATCTTGTATTACAAGGCATAAGAACATGTATTTCATCTTGTGAATAGTGCTGCAAAAAAATTGATATGTGCATGTTTCTTAATGCCCAGATACATGCTAACCATGACTTTATTTTTGTGCTGCAGTCAGAACTGCGTGCCTAGTAATCAGACATTCTTAGGTGTTGGTTATAGCTTGTGGCTGTCTCGCTCTTTTACCTTGAGAATGTGGAAAATCCCACACAGTGGAATGTGTTTCCTGTGCACAGTGAGTAGGCTGGGTCACTGGTCCTGTAGTACTCACTAAGTACTTTTCCACACAGTGAGAGGAGCATTCTTTCCCCAGCAGAAATCAGAGATCAAGGTTGTCATTTTTTTTCAAGAAGTAACTTGGTGTCAGAAAG
>JARFYF010000001.1:120430381-120440414 GCA_030265395.1 Rhina ancylostomus
CAGACTAGTTCACTTTAGTGACTTGGCTTTGCACACGCTCAGTTAATCTAAGATAATTGTCCAAATGTGCCTTTGCCCCAAATAATGGAGATCATTGTCTCAGGAGATTTCATATTCTGTAGAGTACAGATGCCATTTGTCACAAAGAACAACATTTAATATGGCAGGAAATGCTACACTTAAGGAATAAATGTCATTTTAGACAAAATTGATGCATTGGTGCTGAGAAAGTAGAACTTACATAACTAATCTTCAGCAGTATCAGCAATATTGTTCATATTAATGGAATTCTCCTGGATTTTGGTTATTTAAAGAATCATAATGTTGTTAAAATAAGGAGATCATTCAGCCCATCAGTTTATGCCGACTCCTGGTAGAAGGATACCATCAGTCTTTCCCATGGCTCTGAAAATCAATCTCTATCCAATGCTGAACCAATCCTTTATGAAGGCACTGATTAGTTCTGTTTCCACTGCCCCTACAGGTAGGGAATTCCAGATCATTTTTACTTGGTCTGAGTAAAAATATGTTTATCCCCACATTGTATCTTTAGATCAGCTGGTCCTTGAAACAGCTACTACTAAAAAATAGTTTCCCTCCATTTACTGTATCTAGTCCAGTTGTGATCCTCTATCAAATGTCCTCTGAACTTTCTTCATTCCAAGGAGTTGTCTTTAAAAATTCACAAGTGTTCATTCATGAGATCTAAGTGTAGCCATTTATTAAAACAGATAATTACTAATGATTAGAAGCAAATTGCAATGACTGTGCTCAGAAATAACCTTTATGGAGACAAGTACTGATTAGCACATTCCACAATCCTAGAATGTCTCAAAGTATTTCACATAATGTGCTTTAAATTTGTTCACTGTTGTAACATGGGGAAAATGACAGCCATTTCCACACAGCAAGTTCCCACCAAGAGTAATGAGGTAAATGGGCAGAGAATCTATTTTGGGGATTTTAGTTGGGGATTAAACATTGGTCAAGGCACACAGATGTGAGACCAATACCATATGCAAAGAGGACCTAATTCTATTTAGGCCCATGGTGCAAAATTGGGTTTGCCATTTGAAAAAACCAGGTCTGTACACAGCCAAGCTAGGGAAGCTTTTGTAGGATGTGACAAGTGACCCACAAATAGAAAGTATTTGAACTTGCTCCCTGAGTTTGGGAACACATAGTTCACAACCAATCTACTTGCCACCACTGGCTGCCATTTCCATCCCACACTCCTGGTGGCAACTGGACCCACACCCCCTCAGGACTTTGATTGTGTCCATTCATGTCTAGTAAGGATCATCTCTAGTTCAAGTCCCTCTTGAGGGATTCCCCACAGTAAATAGTCATTGACTTATGCCTATCTGTACTAATCCCACTTTCCTGCATTAATTCCATATCCCTCTATGCCTTCCTCATTCGAGTACCTTGTCTAGATGCCTCTTAAATGTTGTTACTATTCCTGGCTTCACCACCTCCTCTGGCAGCTCATTTCAGATACTATCTACTTTTTGTGTGAAAAATTTACCCCTCAGATCCCTTTTAAATTTCCTCCCTCTCACCTTAAACCTATGCCCTCTAGTTTTAGACACCACTGTCATGAGAACCAGACTCTGGTTATCTACGCTGTCTATTCCTCAGTGCTGAACCAGGGCAAGCACCAGCCTCAGGATAGGCAACTACATTGCGAAATGAGTTGCAGAGATCCGGTATAATCAATAATGAGGGTTTGAATTTTATATTTTCTTTTACTTTCTGTTCAGTTCAGGGGTGTCCATCTACTTTTATTGATTTTTGGCAATAAAAATTAAAGAGCATCTTGGAATTGAACTGAAAATAAAAACAAACGTAAAAGTCAAGCCCTCAATAATGCTTATACCAGTTCATATATTTGGCAAATTAGGGAGTATTTTGGCACTTTAAAGCAAATTGCCAACGAAACTGAATTTATAATAATATTACTATGTACATTTTCAAAATCATGTTAGCATTAAAACTCACCAAGTGACTGTCATTATGCAATTAACCAACACATCCAACTAATAAATGGGATTAATGAGTAGTTTGCAGATTTTGAAAGTAACATGTTTTCTTTAAGTAAAATAAATGAAAATATAAATTTCCCATTACATGAAAATGTAAACAGTTCCCATTTAACTGTTAATATTAATGTTTAATATTAACAAATATTAAACATTAATATTGAAGTTTATTGGTGAAAAAAATAGATTTTTCCAATTAGGTCTTCTGAGGTGTTTCTTTTTCATTTAAAACCTAAACATACAAGCACAAAATATAATCTATTAAGATCTTGAAAGAAGTTCTCACATAAGATCAGGAAATAACTGTCAGTTCAATAAGGATGGAACTAAGATTACACGAGAAGCCTTGAATTCACCTAACTCATGGTACCTAAGTCCAGTCACAGAATCCACTCGATTTTCAATTCCCCTTTATCTTGAGATATAGATTTTATTCTTCCACTGCTCTCTGTTCTATAAAGGATTTATCTATTTTCTATTCTAAAATGCTTTGCCGGATTCTGCAGTTGCTAAACTTTAAAGAAATGTATTCACATTGATAAATCTGGGTTTGAAGAAATTCTTTTTAGCTATTTTTGGTTGTAATTGTAACACTTGCTCATGCCTCAGACTTCCAGAGATCAATGCATATGAGTTTTGATGGGTTAAACTTTACTGATTAATTTCAGTGCTCTGTGAGAAACTTTACAAGCTGCTACACTGGTTTGAATGATAAAACTGCAATGCATACTTCTGTTTTTACATTTATAAGTCTGCTCTGGGCTTTTCAGGCACTTCATACCTAATCCTCCTGCTCCCCATATCTCATTCCCCTCTCATCTGTAAATCCCTTCTTATTTACAAGCTGCAGATGGTAAAATCATGCACCTTATAATTACCCTCACTCTTCTCACTTCCCATCCTACCTATATCATAACCCCCTACCCTGTGTCTTTCTCCTTTAGCATAGCCAAGAACCCTTACCCGGCCAGAGGCAACAATGCAGTGATAATATTACATGCATATTATCAGTTAATAGGACATTCACAGCCACCATTTCAAAGGCAGGCACTCTGCCTCTTTCAGCGGGCACTCAAGGTGGGATCTGCACCTGGTGAAGCACCAGACACTGTTGGTGCCAGCTGTCCAGAGGGCAAGTTCGGACTTAAGTGGAATTACGTGAAGGCTTCAACAGGCCAGCCTAGAATAGGGGAAATCCAGCTTCAACTCTGCATACAGGTTTGCACAAAAGTTTGCATACCCTTTCTAACATGGAAGTAGAGGCTTCTTCTGTTTAAATACTTGTGGAATCAGCTGTCAATGCAGCACCTAATGGCCATTGTCTCAGCTTTCTTCACAACACTAACAAATGTCCCTTTATTTGGAGATATCTGGAAGCTCCGACTGCTGTCTCCGTGACTCTGGATGCCGGGATCTGACAGTGGCACAACATTCGTCCCTCAGCAGATTAGGACCACAGAGGTGGTTCCTCAGGGGAAGAGGCAGTACACTGTGCAGCTTTAATCTGCTGACTGCTTTAAAAATCAAAACATTTGGGATCCCATCGATGCTATACCACTCATGCTCTTGCTGTTAGCTGCCCCAATTGCTACCACTCATGGTGCAGCCGAGAAAGCTTGAGTTCATTCTGTAAAGCTATCAGCAGTTTCCCCCAGTGGAAGTCTGCCCTCTTGCAGACTTCCACAAGCCACACTGCAGCCATTGAGGGATATGTGTAGGCACAGACGGATAGGAAAAGGCACACAGAAGACAGGCACCAGGGTGGTTAATTGGTATTTGTTTTTTTGGTGGTGATTTTTATCATAGTTTGCTCTTTAATGGTTGGGTGTATACATGTAATTTGCTATTAATATGGTAAAAATATGGTTTGGTAATTTGAAACATTGACTGGCTGCCACGCTGTAGAGAACAACTGGAATTAAGAGTATTGAAATCACAACTTTATTCATTATTCTGGACAGAAGTCACCTCCTTCCTTCCTCTTGATATTCCTCCAACCCCTCCTTCTCAGCCATCTCTTCTTTTACTTGCCTTTCCACCCCCTCCCCCTCTGCTGTGGAAGCGAGCTGAGCCCACATTCTCGTCTGGTTATAGAGGATGGAAAAATAACATAGAATTTGTGGACTGGGTGTGCTGTATATGGTGAGCTGCCAGCAGAGTGGTCCAATCAGAAGAAACATTCCTTGGGAGCACTGAGTCTTTGCTCAGACCACTGGATGTTACACATGCATGTCACTGACTGTGACTGCACTCATCCAGCTTCATTCAGCTTGTTGGAGCATCAAACACACAGAGGACCTCAAATAAACAATAGTGGAATTCACGGACGTTGCAATGTGTCACCATTTTCCTTTATGATATTCTTTCAGAACTGAAATCATATGCCTTAAAATACCTTAATATACGTGCCGTCCTGTGCCCACATTTTGGAAAGTCCGATCACCTGGCTGTACTTCTCCCAGCATATAGGCAGAGACAGAGACCACAGCACCAGTGAGGACCGTGAAGGAATGGTCAAAGGAGGCAGAGGAGTGTTTACAGGACTGCTGTGAATCGGTGGACTGGACCATATTCAGGGATACATCTTCGGATCTGAATGAATATGCCACGGTCGTCATTGACTTCATCAAGATCTGCGTGGATGAGTGTGTGCCATCGAGAACATATCGAGTTTTCCCAAACCAAAGCCTTGGATGAACCAGGAGATTCGCAGTCTACTGAGAGCTGGATCTATGGCATTCAAGGCCGGTGATCCAGAATCCTACAAGAAGTCCAGGAAAAACCTACGGAAGGCCATCGTGGGAGGAAAAAGGCAATTCCGAGTGAAGCTAGAGACACATCGGATGCATGACAGCTGTGGCAGGGTTTGCGTGCCATTACTTCTTATAAGGCAAAACCTAACAGCACAAATGGCAATGATGCTTCACTCCCTGACAAACTCAATGCCTTTTATGCACACTTAGAAAGAGAGAATAACACTACACCTGTGCAAATCCCCACAGCATCCAGCAACCCTATGATGTCTGTCTCGGAGGCTGATATCAGAACATACTTCAAGAGGGTGAGCCTTCACAAGGCATCAGACCCCAATGCGGTTCCTGGCTGGGTACTGAAAACCTGTTCCGACCAACTGGCTGGAGTGTTCAAGAACATCTTCAACCTCTTTCTACTGCAGTCTGACTTTCCCATCTGGTTCAAAAGGAAAGCAAACATACCAAGAAGAGAAGAGTGAACTGCCTGAATGATTATTGTCAGGTAGTACTCACATCTGCTGTAATGAAGTGCTTTAAGAGGTTAGTTATGGCAAGAGTCCACTCCTGCCTGAGCAAGGACCTGGACCTGCTGCAGTTGGCCTACCGCCACTACAGGTCTACAGACACCATCTCACTGGCTCTCCACTCTGCTTTGGAGCACCTGGACAACAGCAAAACATATGTCAAGCTGCTGTTTCTCAATTAGAGCTCAGTGTTCAACATCATCAGTACTAATCACCAAGCTTCAAAACCTGGGCCTCTGCACATCCCTCTGCAACTGGATCCTCGACTTCCTTATTGGGAGACCACAGTCAGTCCGGATCAGTAGTAACATCTCCTCCTTGCTGACAATCAACACAGACGCACCTCAAGGATGCGTGCTTTGCCCACTGCTCTACAGTCTCTACACTCATGACGGTGTGGCTAGGCACAGCTCAAATGCCATCTATAAATTTGCCGATGACACCACTGTTGTTGGCAGAATCTCAGATGGAGATGAGGAGGCATACAGGAGTGAGATAGATTGGCTGGTTGAATGGTGTCACAACAACAACCTCACAATCAATGTTCTCAATACCAAAGAATTGATTGTGAACTTCAGGAAGGGGAAATCAGGAGAACACACACCAGTCCTCATTCAGGGGTCTGCAGTGGAAAAGGTGACCAGCTTCAAGTTCCTGAGTGTCAACATCTTGGAGAATCCATCCTGGGCCCAACACATTGATGCAATCACAAAGAAGGCACACTAGTGGGTCCACTTTGTTAGGAGTTTGGGGAGATTTGGTACATCACCAAAGTCTCTAACAGATTACAGTGGAGAGCATTGTGACTGATTCCATCTCATCCTCATAGGGAGACTCCAATACACAGGATTGCAAGAGGCTGCAGAGCGTTATAGACTCAACCAACTCCATCACGGGTACAACCCTCCCTACCATCAAGGACATCTTCAAGGGGCAGTGCCTCAAGAAGGCGGCATCCATCACTAAAGGCCCTCACCTCTGGGACATGCTCTTTTCTCATTACTACTATTGGAGAAGAGCCTGAAGACCTACACTCAACACTTCAGGAGCAGCTTCTTCCCCTTCGCCATGAGATTTCAGAATGCTCCATGAACACTGCCTCATTATTCCTTTTTGCACTATTTATAATTTATAGCAATTTTAGCACTGTACTGCTGCTACAAAACAACAGATTTCACATCATTTAAGTCAGTGATAATAAATTTGATTCTGATTATGATTAGCTCACATAAATAATTTCCTTATGTGGTAGAATTTCCAAGCCATATGTCTTTTACTTGAACAAATTAATTGATCAGTTAATTTTTTCAATCAGCAAAATCAATTTGTGCATTAAGCACACTTTTACTTTCAATTCCTTCTTGCTTTGCATTCATTTTCACAGAATACATTAAAATGAAAACCACTTCAGAAACTGCCCACAAAAGCAAGCAGTGGTGAAGAGTCTTTGTAAAGAAAAACACCCTGAAGAGTATAAAACACTTCCAATTCAAAACATTTGATTGTTTACCTTTTCTTTTTTCTAAGCAAAGTGAACTATTGAAATTATTGTTGCTCCTGTATTTTAGTTATGTAAATCTGATCAAATTTATGGCCTGTTGTCATCTCTCTGACTGTATGTTTTTCCCTGCCTGTAGAGAGAGTGAAGAAAAGGAATTGAATATTTGCAGTCATTTCCAGTGAGTGATATGAAACTGCAATGTGAAGTAATTATCAAATATAGTACCGTGCTTCTCTGGAGCTGTTGGGGTTTGCCACTTATTGCACATTAGGAAAGAGACCATCTGCGGATTGGGTGACTACAGAAAGGATTCATGCATTGAACTCCACTTCCATTTGATATCGGATGTGATTGCAGAGTGTGAGGTCCATTGCTAATTCATTGACCCAGCCAGGAGATTCCTCCTACAAACACCCAGTCTCATTCCTGCCCACAACGTACAGTTTGCAGTTAGTGGCAAGCCTCTGTGGCTTTACTGTAGAAACAAACTGTTGCCACTCTGTATGCAATGTATGGGATAATCTGCCCAAACATGAGTTCTGCAGGGCAGTGTCCCAGGTCCAACCATCTTCAACAACTTCATCAATGAACTTTCTTCCATCATAAGGTCAGAAGTGGGGATGTTTGCTGATGATCACATCAAGTTTAATTCTAATCACCACTCATCAGCTAATGAAGCATTCCATGCAGCAAGACCTAGACAACATTCAGGCATGTGCTAATATGTAGCAAATAATTGTCATGCTTCAAAAGTGGCTGGCAATGACAGTCTCCAACAAGAAAGTCCAATCACCTACCTTTGGCATTTATTGGCATTATTATCGAGATCCCCACCCTCATTATCCTAAGGATCAGCATTTACCAGAAACTCAATTGGACTAATAATATAAATACTGTGGTTACAAGAGCAGGTCAGAGTTTCTTTATTTTGTAGTGAATGACTCAGCTCCTGCCACATCAAGATCTGTCCACCATGTGAAAGGCATAAATCAGGAGTGTGATGGAATACTCTCCAATTACAAGATATAAAATATTTATTTGTCACATGTACATCGAAGTACACAGTGAAATATGTCTTTTTGCGTTGCTAAGAATGTGCTGGGGGGCAGCCCACAAGTGTCGCTATGCTTCCGGCGCCAACATAGCATGCCCACAGCTCCTAACCTGTACGTCTTTAGAATGTGGGAGGAAACCAGACCACCCAGAGGAAACCCACGCAGTCAAGGGGAGAACGTACAAACTCCTTATATTCAGCTGCGGGAATTGAACCCAGATTGCTGGCACTATAGTATCATTATGCTAACCGCTATGCTACTGCGCCGCCCTGGATTGCCTGGATAACTGCAGCACCAATAATCTAATGAAGCTTGACACCTTCCTGGACAAAGCAGCCTGCTCAACTGGCACCCAATCTTCTACCCGAAACATTCATTCCCTCCTGCACACAGTGTACCATCTACAAAATGCACTGCAGTTCCTCGTCAAGCTACTCTGACAATACCTGCCAAACCTGTAACCTCTGCCACAGATAGAAAAATGTGAATGGTAAAATCTGGAGAAGATGTTGGGAATGTGCAGAGAATAAGAATGGATTAGTGTAACTGGGTGCTTGATAATCGATGTGGACTCAGTGACCAAAGGGCTAGTTTTCGTGCTATATGAATTATTTATCATTACTGTATCACAGTACTCGCTGGAAATGATTGGAGATGTTCACTGCTCCAGATCAGCATTTAGAAGTTGTTACCAGGCCATCAGAAGCATCATGAAAGCCACATAATTTTCCAAATGTCCTTTCTCTAAATTCTTCTCAGGGGCTTGCTTGTGGAAGGTCTCAAGTCTTGCTGAGGCTTTCAGTAGCATATCTAATCCTCCAGAAGTTTCTTCCATCTGTCGCTCTCTTTTCTAATATGGAAGCAGTGGTGAGTTCTGTCTGGATAGCAGGAATCCTCTCCAAAGCCATTGGGGTACTGCACAAAGAGCCCCAACTTGGTATGATGGATCTGGGCTGGGGTGAAGGACAAGCAGAAGCCCCATGTATCTGTAAGTCCAAATTTCAACTAGATCCACACCTTTCACCAAATCAAACAGTAAAAAAATTGTTTAGCAGCTGTTAGAATTATAATTGCCAACGTCTGTAATTAAAGATGAAGTTATGCAAAACTTTGAGTAGGATGTTGAATCGGTGCTCTTGTCCCTTTGTTGTGGTGCCATTAATGCAATGGTCATATATAATTTAGTTGAAAAAGAAAATAGAAAATGTTGGGAATACTCAGCAGGTCAGGCAGCATCTGAGGTAAGAGAAATAAAGTTAACATTTCAATTCAAAAACCCTTCATTTTGAGCACTTTTTATTTTATTTCACATTATCAATGGTGTTGCCTGACCTGCTGGTTGATTTCTGTTTATGTTTCAGGGTTCCAGCCTCTGTAGTTTTTTGATGTATAATTCAATTAATAATGTCATAGAGCCATACAACATGGACCAGCAAGCACCCATTCCCACTAATCCCACACAGATTCCATTTTATTCTCCTCATGTTCCCATCAACTTCCCCCAGGATCTACCACTCACCTACACACTGGCCGGGGGCAGGGGGAGCTTACAGTGGTCAACTAACCTACCAACATGCACACCTTTGCAATGTGGGAGGAAACTGGAGCACCAGTTAGGAAATCCGGGTGGTCACAGGGAGAATGTGCAAACTTCACACAGATAGCGGCCGAGATCAGGATTGAACCTGGGCTGCTGGAGCTGTGAGGCTGCAGCTCTACTAGCTGTGCCACTGTGCCACGCCCCAAGGCTGAGATCCTTGCTGAGAAACTTACCAGGTGCTCGAGAGAATATATTTCTGTCTTTTACTTGGGGTTTTAGTAAGGAAAGAGAGTTTTAGAATCAGCATCAGAATGCATTGGCTGTACCTCTGGCCTGCAGGACCTTCATCAACAGGGTACATGGATTTATTTCACAGCCTCCATCAGTTTCTGAACAATGTGAATGAAAACACAGAGACTGGTAAACTCAACTACCTAATGCTGTTTTCTCACTTCTACAGATGCCAAATTTACTTCCAATTTTGACCATAAGCCGCAAGTGAACATTTTTAACAAGAAGAACACTGTTCGACAAGTTGAAAAAAGCAGTGACGGGAACACACAGAGTGCTTGGCAATGTCAGTCTTCTTGCAGTGCTGCTCCAGCACCAGCCCAACCA
>JARFYF010000001.1:120612971-120625917 GCA_030265395.1 Rhina ancylostomus
ACTCTTTTGTCATATTTCTTCTTCCTATTCTGTAGTATTTTTTGATCTGATGAATCTGAAACTATTTCTTTTCTTGCAGGACTTCTTTAGGCATTTCTGGCCACAGATTTATGGAAGAGCAAATGCCAAAACCATTTGGGGGTGGGGTGAGGGTGGCAACTGGGATCCCAGTTTGGGGTTACTATACCTGAGCTTTGCCTTGCTATTTAAGGTTTGTCTCTGACCTTTGAAAGCCACAAATGCAAACTCTCACAAGTGCCTGCATTGGTCTTTCAGTCAGTCACGGTTAAAATAGCATTCAGAAACTAAGCCAATGTTGTGTCAATAAAAGAGAATGATTAACATTTCCTTAAAGTTTATATATTATTTGCTGTTAATTGCCACAATTTTAACCATCTTAGCTAAATTGTAGTTTTAAATACATTGATTAAATTGAGTTAGTAGGTAACATCTCATTTATAAATCTTGTAATTAATAGGTTCATTAGCCTTAGGTTGTCAAGACCTTAATATAAACATATCCATCTACCCTTAAAACCATTAACGTTCTTTGATTTGCACAAACATTCTAAGGCTATCTTTCTCAGATTGAAATTAAATGCTAGGTTCAAAGATCCACTGAATGATTAAAAGATTTTTCTTCAAAGAAATAGAATATCAAAGAATTGAGGTTGTTAGGGGGTGAGAGGTAGAGAGCATTAGCAAGGGAATTCAGAGTTTAGGACCAAGTAACTGAAGGCATAGTCATTAATGACGAATGGACACAGACATTACAGCTCCCTAAAATAGAGTCCACCGTGCTGCTTCTCTATTGTACACTCTTACAATTGTTCAGAGTACTTAAAGGAGAAATAAGAAGTGGTCTTAAAATGGACACAGTAACATAATAATATGACAAGTCCCAATAGCGAAGTGATGTCTTGCTCTTCAAAGACTCTTGCTTCCACGGACAAAGGTGCACTGGGCATCTTGGTGAATTTCATCATCAATGTCTGCCTTTGCTGAAAGGTTTCAACAACAAGGAAAATGATTAACATTTTCCAGGGTCTTGCTGTGGACCTATATTGGAGGAGGGGTGGTTAATGATGGGGGCAGGTTGGTAATGGGTCTCTATCTGATGTATGTTTAGCCCAAGTCCATTCTCCTGAACAACTCGACAATGACTTGCCAGCAGTTTGCATAATATCTTTTTTTTAGCAGATGTAAAATGAAGATGATTTCCTCCTGAACGGAATGAACAGAACTGAAGACATTTGTGAGGTTAAAGAAGGGCCTGTACAGGGTTCATTAGCTCCAGTGCACCAGCGCAGCTTTGCCAGCCTGAGGAAAAGTGTGTTTGAAGAAAAAGATCAGCACTAAGCTCATAGTCCACCAGGCACAATCAACTCTGTCCTGTTGTATGCTTGGGAGACATGGACTTCCTACTGTAGCTGCCTCAAAATCTTCCAAATCCAGGAGGAGCAAACTAATGTCAGGATTTTCTCATTTGCCAGTGGATTTGCAAGATTTTGTCCTCTCCCAGACCAATATCCCCATCATCAATACTTTAATTATACCAAACTGGCACTGATAAGGGGCATATCACTAGAATGCTGACACCAGACTCCCGAGGGAGGCTGTCTGCTCCAAGCTCCATCATGGAGGGACAGAGGAAAAGCTTCAAGGATGTTCTCAGCCTCCTTAGAAAATGCAGAGCTATGGGGATAGAGCTGGGAACTAGGACTGTTGGAGTAGCTACTTCAGAGGGTAATCACAGGTACAATGCTGGAACTGTGCTTGTTATTTCTTTGTTATTTTAAAGTGAATGGCAATTAACCTGCAAAATGATGGAGGGAGGACAATAGTTAATCAAATTATCTGACCAGGACATAATAGACTACTTCTCCAAACCAAGCTATCATTTCATGTAGTTTTAAATGCAATATTTTTATCTGACAATCAAACCAAAAAAATCTTAAAAGTGTAGCGATGCATATGCTGTCAAAAATGCTACTTTTTGTACAGTTAATGGTAAAGAATAGTTTCTTTGATTTGGAGTGGTATATGTTTATTATGGATATTGTTATGTTGAGGTTATGCCTTAAGGATCATCTTTAAATTTATGACTTTTCAAAGACTTCTCACTTTCACTTGATGGGCACCTTTGGTTCAGCAGATCATCATTTGAATTTGGTATTCTAAAGGGAGAAAAACAAACACATTTGTAGAATGCATGCACCTGCCTGCTTCATGAACCAACTCAAAATGATGGTTATACATAAGATTTAACAATGTTCAGGAGCCTGACAAAGAACCACTGCCATTTGAATAATCTGCAATCTGGCATTTGACATCAATTTTGGATTTTGTTTCATGAATACCAAGATTGTCCAACAGTGCTTGTAGACTAAATCACAATTGCTGTTTTGGAAATGTTATTTTCTTGCACACTGGGATAGCTGTCAGATATACCATCAAAGCATAACAATAAGAACAATGAGATGTTAGCTTTTGATATGAGTGTTTGAGAAATTGTACAGAATTGTCATTGGAAAATGGTGCAATTTGGCAGTTTGATTTTTGTGCACTTTCATAGTGAGATGGCAGCACTAAGCTTCAAATCTCCCCCTTGCCTCGTCCTGTCAAGTAGAGATAATCAGAAAAAAATAATTGAAGTGGGAAAAATGTATAACAAGTGACACATTTCCCAATTTGACATTTATATTTTACTATTACAGAGACAGGAGACAAAATAAACTATTTAGAGGCTTGTTTTACCTCTTAAAGGATTGTATTTTTATATCAGCCATTCTGCAATTGGAAACTGCTTCAATCCATTCAGTGGCAATGAACTGCAGCCAGGTGATCAAAAGCACTCAGTTCTACCACAGCAAAGAAATGGGAAGCATTTTAATCTCGCCATTACTTACTTACAACATGGCATCAAAAGATTCAACCAGCTCTGACAGAAGGGATCATAGAAAAAATGAACTATGAAAGCAGAGTTCAAGTTAAAGTCTAATACAAATATGGTGTGAATTTAATCATCCTACACAAATGATGCATTGTGCAAAAGTGAGAGAAATTGGAAGTGGAACATGGATATTAGATCCTCAGATATTAAAAGACATCAGGAAAGCAGGAGAACTTTGCAGCATCCTGGATATTGGAAATAGTTCAGTCAGACAAGCTCTTATGCAAATTTTAAAGCTAACAGCTGGTATCTGGGGGATGTTTGATGTTATGCATCTAACATTAGTCGAGATTTTCTACTCTCTCTACACTCACGACTCTGTGGCTAAACACAGCTCAAACACCATCAATAATTTTGCCAAAGACACCACTGTGATTGGCAGAATCTCAGATGGCGACAAGGAAATGTACAGGAGTGAGACAGATTGGCTGGTTGAGTGGTGTCACAGCAACAAACTCACACTCAACCTCAGCAAGACCAAGGAATTGGTTATGGACTTCAGGAAGGGGAAGTCAGGAGAACACACACCAGTCCTTATTGAGGGGTCAGCGGTGGAAAGTGTGAGCAGCTTCAAGTTCCTGGGTGTCAGCATCTCAGAGGATCTATCCTGGGCCCAACACACTGATGCAATCATGAAGAAGGCACGCCAGCAGCTCTACTTCATTAGGAGTTTGAGGAGATTCGGTATGTCATCAAAGACTGTTACAAATTTCTATAGATGTACAGTGCAAAGCATTCTGATTGGTTGCATCACCACCTGGTACGGAGGCAGGATCACAGGAGGCTGCAGAGAGTTGTAGCCTCAGCCAACTCCATCACGGGCACAACCCTCCCCACCTTCAAGGACATCTTCGAGAGGCGGTACCTCAAGAAAGCAGCATCCATCACTAAAGACCCTCACCATCTGAGACATGCCCTCATCTTGTTACCACCTTGAGGGAGGAGGTATAGCAGCCTGAAGACCCACACTCAACAACTCAGAAACTTCTTCCCATCCGCCATCAGATTTCTGAATGGTCCATGAACACTATCTTGTTATTCCTTTTTGGGGGGGATTATTTATTTATTTTTGTGATTTATGATGATGTTATGTCCTTGCACTGTACTGCTGTCAGAAAACAACAAATTTTACATCATATAAGTCAGTGCTAACAAATCTGATTCTGATTCTGATTCCTAGATTGAATGTCAGGTGAGTTGACCAGTGCTACTGTCAACTTCATTATCTCTGTCTGGTAGCTCATGCTAACTCCATCACTTTTGCTCCTTAATTGGTCAGAGTCACATTTCTCACACCTTCTCTCCAGTCAGTTAATCAATACCAGGAGTGTCTGTTTCATCAGTCATTCCCCTACTGTGCCCAGCACCAGTTCAAACTGGGATAGAAAAATGGCAGCAGTGCTATTTATTTGAAAAATCGATGCCATGGGTGTGATATTAATATTTTGTTTTAGGTCAATACTCTTTGTTTAGTGGGAGAGAAGAAATTTGTCAAGACAATCTAACAGTCAGGTGCAGTGATGAGGAGCTCTGCTGTTGAAGTCAATGGAAAGAAATGTTGGTCTTTTGGATAATGACCAATCAAATCTCATTTGTTTAAATGTCCCCATCATTGCCGAAAAATTTTCCCACTAACTGATGGATGCTCTTTCATTCTGATTCTTCTTAAAGGATGTGGTGACATTGAACCAGATGTAACATTTTTTATTCCCAACCTTGCAGAAATTTGCAACACAACAGAGGAATCCAAAGCCAAGCACAGGGAACATAACAATTTTTTTTAATTCCCTGTTCCTCCTTTAGCTTATGCCTCTGCCCTATTTTGTTTTTTACTCTTATTCTAGTATTTCAAACTCATGTCTTCTTACTTACAGTGTTTATCTTTTTAACTTATTTTGTTTATGCCTTTGCAGTCACATTGGAATTTAAAGTGCCAATTTCTGAGCTGATGCAAATTAGAAAAGTTAATAGCGTAGAAGTTTGTTTAAAAGAAGGCACCAACATGTGAATAATTCTCCTCTACAACATACCTTTCCTTACATCCTTTATTGCCCTTATTTTTTGAAAGGAATAAATATCTGATTCTTGCAATAATCTAATCTTAGAATGTCTCCCAGCATCAGCAATTAACTGGGATTTTGAGTAGGCTATTGATACTATCATTAATATTCATTGTTGCAATATGCTAAATGTTTAAACATTTAGCGGGATCAAAAATAGCAGCTCTCTTCAGAAGTTCGGCTTTAGCAGCCCTGTCTAGAAATTTGTCTTTGGATCAGTGGGAATAAACGTGAAAAATACTTGGAGCTGTATTTAGTACTCTGCTTTCAAAACTCAGTTTCATTTAAACAGTAGTACCAAACTTTGGAAGATGACCACAATATATAAGGTACAACCCAACCAAGGATGAATTTCACAGAAACATTTAGAAAATATTTTAGATATGGTTTTTGCTATGCAGTTATAATTTTGATAACTAAGCCTTAGATAAGGCTATTGCAGGAATACTTCACACAATACATTATGACTAAATGTTTTAGTATTTAATAGTGCGCGACTGCATCCATGCAATGAGTTTCAGTGAGATTTTCCCTCGTCGTAATTTTGCAGAGAAAAAGTATTAAAGCCCATAGAAAAAATGTCATTAGCGCCTCTCCATGGTTTCTGCTGACATTGCTCTGTAGATTGGGAGAACTAGTGTGAAATTCTCTGCCTTCTTGTGTGCTCCACCATGTCATCTTTTATAACAGCATATGGATGAAACTGATAACCTTTCTGGGCCAAAATCAGCAGGGGATTTTTTAAATTTTGTTCCCAAAGGAACAGTGGGGGGGGGTGGAGGGTGGATTGGGGGGTGGGCAGGGGCACCATACCTGAGTTTCAGCTGTGACCCACTTGATCAGACAAACATTATATTCACCCAGAAAAAACATCTCACTTTCTCCCCCACTTCTAGGATTTGACCCTCAAATAATTATGCTCTTGCTTTGTGATTATTTTCCACCTGTAAATTTAATTCAGAGAAACCAATATTTTCCCAAGAACTACAACTCTCGATATTTTCCAATACTAATTTGGACAATTTCCAAGAAATATTTATCTGTTATTGAAGCAAGAACAGACGGACATAATTAGTCAAAAACAGACACAGAGCATCAGTTCTTCTTTCTTTGTTAAAATTGCTTCAGGGTGGATCATGGCAGTGGCTCTCTAACACTTTACGTCAGAGAATCAATAATATAAGTAGATTATACCATCACTACTGCCTTGCGCAGAAACAACTTTATATTTAACAGAGATAGACATTGCAAAGTTTTTAACAGAAGCGTCATCAAACAAAGTTTGACATTAAGCCATTTGAGGAGTTACAAAATTGGATGGGGAAGTGAGCTATGAGGAGGATGCCAAGAGTTTGCAGAGTGACAGAGGCAGGCTAAGCAAAGCAAAAATATGGAGGATGGAGTATAATACAGGAAAATGTGAGGTTATTCACTTGATTGGAAGAACAGCATAAAAAACATCATTTAGTGAGGAACTAATAAATGTTGATAAACAGTGGGAACTCAAGTGATTCATGAGGCATGGTAAGTAAACATGCAGGTTTACTTACCAAACAAATGCTTGGGGGCTGGAGTACAAAACTAAGGAAATCTTGCTAGGATTATATAGAAATTTGATGAGATCTCATACAGAAAACCGTGCATAGCTTTGGTCTCCATGCTGAAAAAAAGTTATGTTGGCTGGAGTGCAATGTGGATTTATTCCTGGGATGTGTGGATTGCCCTGTGAAAAAGAGACCAAGTGCAAATGGTCTTTGCACATTGGAATTTAAAAGAATGAGGAATGATCTCATTGAGACATTCAAACTTCTGACGGGTTGACAGGGTAAATACTAAGATGCTGTTCGCCCAAGCTAGAGAGTCCAGAACATTGTTTTAGAGATCAGCTATTTAGAATGGAGGTAAGAAGAGATTTTTTTTCAAATAGCTTTAATTCTCTACCTCAGGGTCGACATATGTTCTTAAGCCCATTCAGTCATGAAATCAATGAAATTTTGACATCAGAAAACCAGGAGGGAGGATAGGAAACATACAACAAAGTGCATTTGAGGTGCAACTTCTTGTGGAATGGTAGAAAGGACTACAGGAACTGTGTGACCTTTTCCTGCTAAGTTTCAGTTTGTGCTTACTTATATTAGACAAGATCAAAGAGGCAAAGGACTCCCACTCTCTGATCTTGTCCTGAAGCAATCTGCAATATGTTCCCTGACTCCCTATTTTCTGACCTTACTTTTAGTCTATAATGAGCCTTTTGAAAGCCTTTTGAAAATGTTGAAAAATTTAGATCTAATGCAGTGCCATCGTCTACTCTCTCTGTTATCTCCTCATAATATTCAATAAGGTTGGTCAAACAAGATTTTCCCTTGTGAAATCCACACAGCCTATTTATTATTAAATTTTTCATTATTATGTTCTTAGATCTCTCCTTTTAAACAATTCCATTATCTTTCCTGCCAGTGATTTTACTGTACATTACTTGACCAGTCTCATAAACATAATATGAAAAAGAATCTCCTTTGTGATTTAGATTAAGTCTTAATTTTCTGAGGATCATTTTAGTGTATAACTACATAACACAATTAATTTCTATTCTATGTATATAAAAGTTGGAAATGTAATGCCAAGGAAATGTGTGTTAAATTCACCCCTGCATGGAAGTTGAAGATATTAAAAACAATTCAATAGTTCTTATAGCTATATTTCTAATCTTATTAATGTATTATTAGAAAGTGTAATAAAGGTGAATGTGGGCCTTTAAAGAGAATGCAGATGAGACAATAATGAATAATAAGGGAACGGAGCTTGCTTGATGAGCACTCAGAATTCATTTCTACAGTGATAGAAATGGTCAAAGTACCTAAGGTGTAAAGGACGCAGAAGTAATCAAATATTGAAAATTAAAGATTTTAATTAATCAAATAGTCCTTAAGCCATAAGATTCTCCAGGAGTTAATGATTGTTGCCCAAAAGAAATGAGAGAGCAAATTGTCGGCACATTGTTCATAATGGCTCATACCTTGCAGGTTTGGACAGCAGTTACTGCATTAAAGAAGGGAGTTCAGAAGGATGCAGGTGACTTCAAACCAGTGCTTTAACAGCAACTGTGCATAAATTAATGGAACCTGTTATTAGATGGTAAAAAGGAGTGATTTTAATTTACTCGAGAGGCTTGGGTTCATTAAAGTTGCTAGCTTGAGTCCACTTTCAGTTTTAATGGAGTCAACTATCTCTCGATAGTGGTAGGTGGTGTCAAACATCTGATCAGCACTCTAGAGGGCAAGTCCTTGTTTAAATATTTCAATCTCCAGCACCACCTCTGTTTCTAATTCCTCTATTTCAGATTAAACACACTGCAGTCTGGCTCCCTAAACCCAGGTAAATGTCCCAACTGAAGAAGGCTGTCCATAACTGGGTCCAACAAGTTAATGTTTCATTAGTACTATTTGTGGGCCATAGTTTAGTTCCTATGCTCCCTAGCCCAACAAGCTAACAGGAGAAATATTTTGCAATTCCTCCCAAACCTCAAATAGACACTATGATTGTCCCATTGCCCCTCCCCCCCGAACAACTACCCCCGGTCATGGTGGTTCTGATCCTGAGTGCCCACCATTCCAGTCCATGATCTATCTCAGCAAGAAACTTCATCCACACTCATGATCCCCTGCTTCCCTCTTCCATTCTGTGGCTACGAAAGTGCCCAAGTGGCTACGAAAATTAGAGCATTTGTTTCAAGGTCCAGATCTGCAAAGAGATACAATGGGTCATCTTCTGCACCATTTACCTCAGACACCTGCTCGAGTGCTGATGGTGAGATTGCCTAACAGCAGCTAAATTTGGATTAAATTTCTGTAAAAATCCCACAAATTCTGGTTCTCTTCTTCTGCTCCCCTGTTTTGGCTGGGTGCCAAAGGTTTTCAAGACTATCCATCAGACAGTCTTTAGTTTAAAAAAAAATGTCCAACAGTTAAACCACTCCTGCTGTTAAATCTGGCAGGACATCCAAGGAAATAATGCCTCCTAATTCCCCAATTGCTCAAGATCTCCCTGGCTAGCCAGGTCCTTCCATGTCTCTACATGAATATTGGACCACAGTAAATAAGTACTTGGACAAGTATCCACTGATCAGAGGGCATAAAGTATGAAAGTGTGACAGGTGGGTCATAGCAGCATAATCCTATGTAATTAACATACATACTAACATTTCAAATCATATTGCCAGCAAGATTGGCTTCAAATTCCAGGAAAACTGTGGATAAGATTACAAAAATGTCACACATTTAAATATCAGAATACACATTTAAATATGTGTACACACAGACTATTCCTTGGTTGCAGATGAGGGGTCAAAATGAATCCCATCTTGTTTAACCTTGTGTTATAGCTTGTCATAAAAAGTACTAGTCCATTCTCTTTGGCATTGGTTGAACTTGAGATGGTGAATGTGCAGGCCATAGTTCAGCACTGGTCCCAGGAAGTTAAAGACAAACTGGGATGATGGGGAAAATGGAAGAAAGCAGGGGAGAAAATGGATCTTGGTGTACGATTATGACCAACGCCTCCTGATTCAGCTTTAGATCTTAGTTGCAAAAGATGGCAGAGTCAAAAATGCTTACTGCAAGAAGATTGCTTTGGTTTTGCTGCCAATAAATTGAATAGAATCTTTGATAATCCAAGTTCTTGTGTGCGACAAGCAGCAGGCGAGTCCAAGTTCAGCCTCCTGGTGCCTTTGTCTTAAAGAAGACAACAAATATATTATTCCTCAGTCTCCAAAGTCCAAAACTTCAAATGAAAGTGCAGTTTGATAACTTATAATCTAATTATTGCTTTCTCTGGTATAATTAAGATACCTAGATTTGAGCTATCTCAGAATGTAACCAAGTAATCTTTAAACTGCTGAGTAGATAATTGTTGGCAAGTATCCTTCAATAACCTTTGTACTGCAGCACTCTTCTACATTGTGCACAGAATGAAGAGTTTGGCTGCCCTTTGCATTGATTTGAGTTTTTTTTTATAATCTCACTCAGACATCACAACACCTTAGTTGAATCACCGTGATATATTTATCATTGAACAGTTCTTAGTGAAATTAGGGATAGTTCCATTAACTGCTTTTCCAGCCAGCTTTTCTATAATATTAATATTGTGAATAAATCTAGTTAAGAGAATTCATCAAGGAGTTCTTTCTTCATCATTCTGCCGCATTGCTCTCACCTTAATATGATTTGAATACTGAAAATTAATGTTTTATATCTACTCATTAAAAAAGCAATTTATCAGTGTTATTTGAATGTAATAAATTCAACCAATTAAATCTGAAAACTTGTTCTTGCTTGGTAAGTCTTATGTTGTATGCATTGGCTAGAAAGTCCTCTTATATGGATCTGCACCTAAAGGATTATTTTACATACTTTGTTAACTCCAAGAATGGGCCAATATTTTAAGAGTAGAATCATAAGACTCTCCTTATAGATGGATGTGAACCTGGTCAGCAAATATTTAAATGTATAATATCTTTTAAGAGGGGCTTGGATGGGCACATGAATGAAAGGAAAATAGAGGGATATGGGCATTCTGTAGGAAGGAGGGAATAGTTATGTCAGCACAACATTGTGGGCCGAAAGGCCTATTCTGTGCTGTTCTATCTGTTCATCAGTAACCAGTTGGACAAATGCAGTCTATACAATCATTTCTAGTTCACTGCAGAACTCCTACACCAAGATGTTCTCTAATGATATAATCATATTTGAAAGTTATCATTAAGTAGGACCACAAGAGTTAGATTTTCAATATTACTTAAAATAGCGTGTTTTCTCATTTTCCCCAGTTCTGATAAATGGTTTTCAACCCTAAATGTTAACTCTGTTTCTGTTTTCACAGATGCTGCCTGACCTGCTGAGTGTTTACATTATCTTATGTTTTTATTTAAAATAGCCATCAACCCCTGGTATAAAAGTCAGGTCAAATTGTCACTTCTTTTACGTTAGCTTCCATTATGGATAACTGTTGAATGAGATTAAGGTCACTTGGGCAATAAAAAGTTCAACCTCTCTTATTTAGTCTAAGTGTGAAGTGCAGTAGTAGCTGTACTTTGTACTCTGTTTCCAAAACTCCCCCCATTAAAGAGCAGAAATTAAGTCAATGGAATTGAATTTTTGAAGTGGTGTATAATGTACAGATGTTAATATATTGCGCTCAGACCATGCAGCAGATTTTGAATTATTAAACTTTAAACTTTATTTATACAGCACAGTAACAGGCCCTTCAAGCCCAACGAGCCCACAGCGCCCAATTACACCCATGATGGATTTCAGAGGGAAGGATTAAGAAAAGTAATACAAGTTAAATGGTGCAATTTCATATAATGTGGGAATAAAGAGGCATGGGGATACTTAAAAACAGATCCTCAAAGATAATAGATTTCTGTTAAGAAAGCATACAGGATATTAGGCTTTATTTATAAAAGGCAAAAAAAACTCAGTAAGATGTTTAAAAACCACTAATAAAGCCTAAGCTTGAACACTCTGTTAAATTCAAGGCACCATAATTTAGGAATAATGTGAAGGCTTTAAAGAGGCGAAAGAGATTTGCCGCAATGATACCAAAGACTGTGATTACTGATAGATGACAGAACAATAGATGCTGGGGTTGTTCTCTGTTGATTGGATTGGTGATAATAACTGGGAAAGCAATAATTGTCTGTAATGCATTGTCATGCTAATGCATCAAATGTGTCATATTAGGTCTTTAAGGCAAGATTTAAGAGTGGTATTCAAAGTGTTGATGGGGTTTGTTAAAATAAATGAAAAATGTTTTCACCTGCAGCAGAATTCGTAATCAGATGACACAGATCCAAGATAATTGGCTAAAACCCAGAGGGGAGATGAAGAAATGATTATCTTTATCAGCAAGTTATTATGACTTGGAAACTTAGGGGAACTGAATATATACTTAAAAGGAAAACACTTGCAAGGTTATGGCAAAAGAGCAGGTAGACGAGGTTAATCATACAACTCTTTCAACAAGCTAGCACTGCATGATGGGCTGAATAACATCCTCCAATGCCATTTGATTTTATGGTATCCTGCAGGTTAATTTAATCTTCCCTTTAAGAAGGGAGAACGAGAACCGACATGGAGCAAAGAAACATTAAAGTAAGAAAGATGTTCAATCCCCGATCATCATCCACTCTTGATCTTGTCACTTATGGTACATGTATAAGTTGTATAACACCTTCTGTATTTAGTGATTAAGATTTAGTTAGCAGTGTGTTATACCATTTAGTTTTCTAGACCACCAGATTTTTAATTCTTCTTGTCAATAGGAAAATGAACCAAACATATTCTGGAAGAAAAAGGGATAGAAATTTCTATTGGTTGTGTGTTTGAAATGTCCCCAGCCAATATTCAGTTCATTTACTTCAGTCGAACTCAGCTGTGGGGGTGGAAATAACGGATGGCAGAAGTAATACTGCCTGTTTTGAATGATTAAAATGAAAATATAATTGGAATTTTCCTGCCTAATAGTCAGCAAGCTTTAGTCTCCCATATGACTATGGAGATCCTAAAGCTCCTGACAGGCGTTTTGCCAAATGTGCTCTGTCAGTGTCTGAGAGTGAACCTCCTGGATTTCCTGTCACTTCCATTAGGGACCCTTCCTTCGGAATCAGTGCCAGATTACCCATTCCATTCATTTGTGAAAGATCTAAGTAAATATTGGGTTATTGCTTAATTTGCATTTTCCAGTTTACTGAGTTTATGTAAGTGTTTTAATTTTGGTAAAGCTTTATTCAAATTTTATAATTTTAAAATCACTTAATAATTTCAAATATTATTACAAATCAAAGAATGTTTTCAAATGCCTCTGAGTGTTAGGGACTCTCAGAAACATTTAATATTTTTCATAGTTAGCTAGGGCAATGGGCATAGGTAATGTGA
>JARFYF010000001.1:120814916-120826101 GCA_030265395.1 Rhina ancylostomus
AGTTCTGGTCACCTCATTATAGGAAGGATGTGGAGGCATTGGAAAGGGTGCAGAGGAGATTTACCAGGATGCTGCCTAGATTAGAGAGTGTGGATTATGAGGAGAGACTAATGGAGCTAGGGCCTTACTCATTGGAGAGGAGGAGGATGAGGGGAGACATGATAGAGGTATACAAGATATTAAGAGGAATAGATAGAGTGGACAGCTAGTGCCTCTTTCCCAGGGCACCAATGCTCAAAACAAGAGGACATGGCTTTAAGTTAATGGGTGGGAAGTTCAAGGGAGATGTCAGAGGGAGGTTTTTCACCCAGAGACTGGTTGGTGCATGGAATGCACTGCTTAGGGTGGTAGTGGAGGCTGATATTTTGGTCAAGTTCAAGAGATTGTTAGATAAGCATATGGAGGAATTTAAAATAGAGGAATATATGGGAGGAAGGGGTTAGATAGTCATAGGTGTGGTTTGAAGGGTGGCACAACATGGTGGGCCGAAGGGCCTGTATTGTGTTGTATTGTTCTATGGTTCACTACATGTAATAGCTCTACTCCCTAGAGAAGGGAATAGGGCTATCACATGTACTCATAGGCAGAGATATTTTCCACACAAAGGTCTAACATTTCAGCCCAATAGAAAATAAGATTAGGATTAACAGAGCAAAACAAAACTGCTTGAAACATTGGCATGTATAGATAACCTTTAGATATCTCAATAAATTGATTGATATTCATAACAGATAAACAACTTGCACTGAAAATGAATTTGTTTGAGCTTTTAACTTTGACAGGAAGGAACATGGCATTTTTGTGCCAGTTTCATCAGAATATGTCTGGTCAGGCTGGTGACTAACAATGTGCTGACTTTGTTCAGAGTTTGGCTCAATCAGATTGCAAAAGGCTTTCCATTCAGGCACTCGATCCAGATCTTCCCATAAAATATTTTAAAAAGTCTATAGAGCAAGCCACCAAGGTACCATGAAGGAAACAAAGAATAGATTATTCTAACACGTACTCAAAAGTGTTTTCTGCTCATATCCAGACCCATTTGTGTCTAAAATTTCATTAGTACTTGGTTAGAACTAAACCCACTGTATAGATGCATCAGATTATTTGACTGCCCCGAAATTTATTGTAGTAACTTCTAGCCATACTTGTTCATATAGGAAATGTAATTGAATTTGAAACCGATCCATAGTTAGCAATACATTCTGTTCAATTACTCCACATCAGAAAAAGTCAGAATGGTTTGTTCCTTGAGGGAAAAATCTAATTGATTTGTTCTTCCTAATCCACCTGACACAGATCCATCTGTCTATGACATATTGTTTGGAATAATTATTACACAGTATTTATGGAAACAATGTCCAATCATTGTTATGTGTTTCCCTACCACAGTGTAAATGGGATAGATTCAGAACAGATCTAACAGATCAAAACCAAGCATTCATAGGTGATGTAGGTCATCAGCAGTAGAGTTAAATCTATTACATTATATAACCTCATGGCCTGGGTTATCCTGCACTCTACAATTACTGTGAATTCAAAAAATCATCCCTGGTTCAAGGAGCATTTCAGGGGCATCACTCGACAGTTAAAATTAAGATATCACACCAGTGAAGCTGCAACACATGACAAGCAACATGCTAAACAGCAAAGCAAGCATACAGTAAATAGAGCCAAGCATTCTTACATGCAAGAGATCCAAAGTAAAAGCTCTGTGATATTGCCATATATGGTCATAATGAATGGTGGTGTATTAGAGAAGAAGTCTCTGAGAACATTCCCATTATCAGTAGTGGCATAGCCAAGCAAGTAATCGGCAAACACAAAAATGAAACATATGCGACCATCTTCAGCCTGAACTAACACATTCTAGATTCATTATGACCTTCTCCTGAAGTCCCTATTATCTCGGAAGCCAGTATTCATTCCACATGATAACAAGAAGTGACTAAGCACTGGAGGCAGTCAAGAATATGCCGGAGAAGTAATCTCACATAAAGAAAAGAATGACTTGCATTTTTGCAATACCTTCATGATCTGAGGTCATGCAAGCAGTTTTTTCTCAACCAATGAGATATTTTTGAAAGGTAGCGACTGACGTCAATTTGCTCACAGACACGATTGTGATAATGACCACATAATCTGTTTCTGCATTGCTGATTGAAGGATAAATCCTCTTCAAGGGGTATTCCCACTGTCCTTCTTCAAAATAGGACCATGTCCACCATATGACATCTCAGGAGAATGATAGCACCTCTGACAGTGCTGAAATTTCTCAGGATTGGACTGAAGTGCCAACTGGAAATTTTTATGGTTTAAGTACTGGAGTGGGATTTCTGACTCAAGGGGAGTCGCAACCACTGACACAAAACAATGCTTTTAAGATATTCAACTTCTATTAGCTAATATCTGAAAGAATTGCTCCCAGAAACAATGTGGGGATCAATTATAATCAATTAACTTTGTGACCAAACTGGGTCAGCTCCCCTCCATTTTATCAGTGTGTATGCTATGTGCCTGTGATGCTGCTGCAGGTTTTCCATTGCACTTGTGCATATGACAATAAACTCGACTTTAACTTCCTTAATGATTCCTTACGCGAGACAGACTAAAATTCCTAGACAATCTTTTATCTTCTCAGGTTGTTACAAAGTGCTTCACGGTGAATGAAACACTTCCAAAGTACATCCACGACTGTGATTGAGAAATCCTTGTGGAGCATTTCAGTTAAACAACATACAGCAAGCACCCACAAGCAGCAACGAGATAATCACCAG
This sequence comes from Rhina ancylostomus, assembly GCA_030265395.1. Taxonomy (NCBI): domain Eukaryota; kingdom Metazoa; phylum Chordata; class Chondrichthyes; order Rhinopristiformes; family Rhinidae; genus Rhina; species Rhina ancylostomus. Next base: position 120,817,691 of record JARFYF010000001.1, read on the forward strand.
ACGGTCTGTCTTTGTGTTATTAAATGAAGGAACTATTTTGGTCCAGGTACAGGGGATAACTGCAGCAAACACTGCTTCACTTTAACCACTCATTGAAAAGAGGGGTATCTCTGGCAGAACAGCACTGCCTCAATACTGCACCAATATGTCAGTGTCTAAGTCTAGGGAGTGCAACTTGAAACCACAACCTTGAACTGCAGAGGCAAGAATGCTTGCAACTGAACCACAGCCGGCACATTTATTTTAATGGTCCAGATTTCACTGAGTTTTCTATGTGGAACTGTCAGTGTTTCCCAGTTCAAAGTCCCTACTCATCGGGCAAGCTCTGCTAGCAATGGCTTGCTGGTTACAGATTGCCACAAAGTTCAGTCAAGGAGCAGAACTTGCTGGAAACCCCCAGCTTTCATGACAGGAAAGCTCTTGGATCCTGATTTTTAAATCTATTGCAAGATCCATGAATGGGGACTGAAGGACAGCAGGGAAGAACTTTAACAGTGAGATAAATTACATTTGTCAAGATTACCTGTGTCAAGTATTTTTAACTTTTTTAGCTATTTACTATACTGTAATTATTTATTTCATTGTTAATATTTTTAAAGTACATCTGAATGCGTTGATATTCAAAGCCACTGATAGTTTGACAGACATCAAAGCTGGGGAAACAAACAAGATGCTGAGGGAACTCAGTGGGTCAGGCAGCATCTGTAGTGAGAAATGGACAGTTGATGTTTCAGGTCAAAATCCTTCATTTGGACCGGATGAAGGGTCTCGACCCAAAATGTCAACTGTCCATTTCCCCTCACAGACACTGCCTGACCCGCTGAGTTCCTCCAGCGTCTTGTTTGTTGTTCCAGATTCCAACACCTGCAGTCTCTGTGCCACCATCAAAGCTAGAGCAGGCTTTGCCCACTATCAAAGGTTTCAGAGGAAATGTCTTAGTGGGCTGGCCCTGACACACCCATGTAATCCTGCTACATCATGTGAGGTCCTGTTGCCACTCAGCTCCCTGACAGCTGATCCAGTGAGATCAGCCTTCTGAATGCTGAGAAATTTAAGAGAACAGGGAGCACAATTTTTGACCAGGAAAATCGAGATCAAGAATGTTCCTGAAAGTGGAAGTAATTTCATTGGAACTATTTCTACCCTGCAAAGATAATAAAAGCTCTCCTTTGACTACACTACTCAAAATGAGTTTTAATTGAAAGTTTATGTTGTAGCAAAATGGCCTTCACAGCAACAATGCAATTCACTATGAATTCAGCCAAGAATATAATTTGACTTAAAGCTCTAATGTTATTTATAAAGCCTAGATGGGTTTTCTGACATTAGAGTTTAACTCCAATTTTTCTCCAAATATGTTTCTTGGAATGGGAAGCACCACAATGTAGGTTATTTAGATGCACTGAACCTTGGGATTATTCTACTGATGATTATTCTAATTGGTATAACAGTTACACAGCTTTCTGAAAGCCAACACAATAGCAGGAGCTTCACTCAACAGTGAAAAGTATTTCTCTACCCTTTCAAAAATATCCGCATAATGGAAGGAACAAGCATTTTTTACAGTCTAATTGTTAATCTCATGAAAAACATATTTATCAACTCAAGGTTTCGTTGTAAAAGTAGTAATATATTTGTGAGCAGTTGTATCATTGTTGTCAGTGATTCAACGGCTACATATTAAATAGCTTCAATGAAATCCCTACTAACTATCTCTAACTCCAAAACCCAGATACCTGCACAGAGTCATAGAGTCAAAGAGTACAGAAACAATTATCCTTCTTCACCAGTTTATCTACCTGTGCTACCACTTTCAAGGATCTTTGGAAATGTATACAAGACCCTTCTGTTCCTCAATACTCCCTGGGGTTTTGCCTTTCATGTGCTTCCTCACAGCCAGTTCCACTTAATTACAGCAGGTATTAATTATCCAAGGACAAATATAAAGAAGCACTGAACTTCAAATCAAAAAATTACCAAATAATTTAAACTAGTAGGCCAGTCTATCTCGCTGAAAAAGCAATATTGGAGGGTTAAATCCACAATTGACTTGACCAATAGAAAGATCTGCTCATGATCATTGTCCACTTTTCATTATACAATTCCAAAGACAGGCTGATGTCTGTAAAGATAATGACAATCAAACAAACATCCAGTCCGTGCAGAGTTTCTAGCTGATCCCTATCTTCAGCACTACATATTGATTCCTCAGCATTTCTTATCAAGCATTTTTCAATTTACAATCAATTATGTTTGAACAAAGTACAAATCCACTTGAGCCAACACTGAAAGTTCTCGATCAGCCTATGAAAACACCCAACAAGTGAAACATCACTTTGTGCCTCAGCAGAATTTGAACAAGTTCCATTACTTGTCAGCTGCATCATTTTGTTTTAGAGACATTTTCTGTGAGTACTCATTGCTATTATATTTCCATTTGATGTATCATCCAGTGTTCTTTTTCCTTGAGAGAGTTCACCCAATTTATTGATATAAATATTCGATCATTGATAATATTATCTTATGAAGTAATATTGTTAGGAAGGTGGTTCACAGTAGTCTGCTTTCCCAATACAGTTTAACACGTTTCACACCCACCCAGAAGCCTTCAAGATCAATTACTCCTTATTCTAACAGCCTTCAGTTGTCTGGCGTTCAATATCTCAGATAGACTGGAACACTGCAGACTGTGTCCTCCTGAACAAAAGCTCTGCACCAGCTCTCTCCCCCTACCAACTTGGCAAGCTCCACTAACTCACTGTTTCATTGTGGGTTAACATGTAAATGGTTGGTTTTTGTCCCATCCAGTCTGAGCAATCAGCCCGACCCTCCCCCTCTTGTCAGCTGGGTGAATAATTCCTCATCTATGCCCCTTTCACTTTATCACTGCCAGCCACCCTTTAGCCATGGTCTCACTGATTCTTCATGATCCCAAATCCATCAGTTGAGGGCCAGATTGATATTTTTTTTGCCAGACTGTTAGTGCACTGCTCTGCTGTGGCAGATGCGTGTGGTCCTTTGTTCAAATGAGGTCTTTTGTGCCTCCCAAAGGCAGCCAGAGGAAGAGCAGGCAATTGGGCAGTGGCTTCCAACCCACCATGTTTACCATGCATGTGGAGGGAGACAGAAGTTACTGTTGGATTTACTCCTCCTTGATGTCTCAAACAAAAATCTCAAGCCGTTGTGTTGGCTTATAAACACTCCACCTGGTGCTTCTGGGAGACACTGAACATTGCTGACACTATTCAAACCTTTCTTAATTTTCAGCTTAATTAACCATATGCAACAATTAAAGGAAGACATAAGGAGCAGGAGTTGGCCACTCAGTCCTTCAACCCTGCCACATTATTCAATAAGATCATGGCTGACAGCCCCCAGGACCTGTGACAGTTTCCCAATTCCCTGATCTTTCAAGAACTTATCTACTTCCTCTTATACTCCCTCTCAACTGACTTATATTTATCGATTTGTCATTGATAAGTAATTTGTAAGAACTGCTCAAAGGGAACAGAGAGTTCCTGCTTAAGACATTTGTCTTTTCATCTAAAATCACTGTATCTCATAAACTATAAAGTGAAGAAAATACATTTAAGGCACTTAAAGAGTCCAAAAAACTGCAAATTGCAAATGGGCATACTTGCCTTACATTTTTATTCATAGGAAATTATTAGCTTACTGTCATTTTATAATAACATATTAAAATGGAAACCACAAACGGCTACTCTGTTCATGACTTGAATTGATTAAAATTGAAATTGAGCATTCATTCCCCTCTATCATTGTTACCTGAATTTCAGGGTTTAAAATTCATTTAAACTTTAATTATATTATACTTGACAATTTGAATGAGGATAATATTGAAGGTTTTAACCTTCGCCTACATCTGCATCTAAGGCTGCTTTAGTTCAGTCAATAAGAAAATCAGGCTTCCAATTTGCCATCGAAAGTACTGTGGATGGTGAAAATCTGAAATAAAAAATACTGAAAACACTCTAGAGATAAGATATCTATATTAGTCACATGTACATCGAAACACACAGTGAAATGCATCTTTTGCATAGAGTGCTCTGGGGGCAGCCACAAGTGTTACCATGCTTCCGGCACCAACATAACATGCCTACAACTTCCTTCCCCATACATCTTCTGGAATGCGGGAGGAAACCAGAGCACCTGGAGGAAACCCACACAGTCATGGGGAGAACGTGCAAACTCCTTACAGACAGTGGCCAGAATAGAACCCGGGTCGCTGGAGCTGTAAAGTGTTACACTAACCACTACACTACCATGCCTGCCCTCTACACTACTGTGCTAGGCAGCATCTAAGGAGAGAGAAACAGAGTTAACACTTCAAGTTGATGACCTTTCACCAAAGCTTTCATGAAGGGTCATCGACCCACTAACTCTTCCTTTCTCTCCACAGATGCTGCTGAGTGTTTCCAGAACTCTTATGTTCATTTCCATCTTGTTACTGTCTCTTCCATGTGACAAACAAAGACGGCTTTCACTGCTCTACCCCCACTTTTATTGCCATATTATTAAGTACTCAAGAGCCAGGATATGCAAAGGGCTAGAGTGGAAGAAATTGGAAAAGTTATTTTTGTCATTTGTGCTGTCTGGTTTTGAAACAATTCAATTTTCAGCAGTTGTGGGATAAGGGGTTTTCTCGCATTGTTTGTTTAGTCAGTCTATCAAGTTTCCCATGACTTTGTGCATGGGAAATTATTTCTTACAAATCTGTTAGAGTTTCTTGGAGGTAACGAAGAGGATTGATGAGGGTAGCGCAATGGATGTTGCCTATATGGACTTTAGCAAGGCCTTTGACAAGGTCCCACTTGGAAGGCTAGTCTGGAAGGTTGGATCGCATGGGATCCAGGGAAAGCCAGCTAAGTGGCTTGATGGTAGGAAGCAGAGGATGATGGTGGAAGGTTGCTTTTCCAGAATGGAGGTGTTTAAAATCATGAGGATGAATGCACACAGTCTTTTTCTCAATGGAAAGGGAATCAGGAACTGGAGGGTATAGGTGTAAGGTGAGAGGGGAAATATTTAAAAGGGACCTGAGAGACGACTTCTTCATGCAGAGGGTGGTGAAAAATAGAATGAGCTGCCACAGGAAGTGGTTGAGGCAGCTACAATAACAACATCTTAAAGACACTTGGAGAGGTATGTGGATCAAACACAGGCAAATGGGACTAGCTTAGATGGGCATCTTGGTCAGCATGTACAAGTTGGGCCAAGGGGCCTGTTTCCCTGCTGTATTGCTCTATAGCTCTATAATTACAATCCAATCAGTGCCGATTCCTGGTGATCCTATGGGCTGGCTCTTTCTAAAACATCCACTCACTATTTTTTGAGTTTCTAAATCACAAAACTCTAGATGCTGGAAATTAAAAACAAAAATAGAAATTGCTGGAAACATTCAACAGGTCAGGCAGCATCTGTAGAAATAGAAACAGAGTCAACATTTCAGGTTGAAGACCCTTCATCAGAATTTGCTGGGCAGACATTCTTTGACCTCTATCTATCCACCTTGTTCACTAACTGATGATTTCCACTTTAACAAGTGCAATAATCTCTTCCACTCCTTGTTTGAACAGTGGGATCTTGGGGTCCATGTCCACAGATCCCTTAAGGTTGCTGCGCAGATTGATAGGGTTGTTTAGAAGGCGTATGGTGTGTCAGCCTTCATTAGTCAGGGTATTGAGTTCAAGAGCCACAAGGTAATGTTGCAGCTCCATAAAACTCTGGTTAAACCACACACAGTATTGCATTCAGTTCTGGTCACCTCATTATAGGAAGGATGTGGAAGCTTTGGAGAGGGTGCAGAGGAGATTTACTAGGATGCTGCCTGGATTAGAGAATTTATGAGGAAAGGATGAGCAGGCTAGGGCTTTTCTCTTTGGAGTGATGCAGGATGAGTGTCGACTTGATAGAGGTGTATAAAATTATGAGGGGTATATATAGAATGGACAGCCAGCAGCTTTTCCCCAGGGCAGCCATGGCCAATACCAGAGGACATACATTTAAGATTAGAGGAGGAAAGTTTAGGGAAGATGTCAGAGGTAGGTTTTTCAGAGGTAGGTAGTTGTGGATGCCTGGAATGCACTGCTAAGGATGGTGGTAGAGGCTGATATAATATGGACATTTAAGAGACTCTTAGATTGGCACATGGAAGTAAATAAAATGGAGTGTTATGGGCTCTGTGGGAGGGAAAGGTTAGATTGATCATGGAGTAGGTTTATATAGGTCAAAGGGCCCGTACTGTGCTGTACTGTTTTATGTTCTATGATTCAGAAACAGTAAATGAAATGCGCAACAGTAAATGAGCTAACTTCTCCAAAGTTTCCCACTTTTTCTCTCCCTCCTATTCAAGAAAGAAGGGAGAGTAAAAACAGGAAACTATAGGCAAGTTAGCTTAACATCTGTCATTGGAAAAATGCTGGAATTCATTATAAAGAAGGTGATAGAAGGACATTTTGGAAATCATAAGGATTCAAGCAGAGTCAACATCATTTTTAAAAGAGGAATTGTGTTTGACAAATTTACTCGAGTTTGAGAACGTAACAAACAAGGTGGACAGAGAAGAATCAGTAGATGCAGTGTATTTGGATTTCCAGAAAGCATTTGATAAGATGCCACAAAAAAATTGCTAAAGAGGACACAAAGTTAAGGGTAGTTTATGAGCACAATAGGAGTGTGGGTAACTAATAAAAAGCAAAGAGTCAGGATAAGTGAGTCACTTTTAGATTGGCAATCAGTAACTCATGTGGTGGCACAGAATCAGTGCTCGGGCCTCAACTATTTATAATATATGAATAAAAAGGTGGCACAGTAGCGTAGTGATTAGCATAACACTATTACAGTGCCAGCGATTGGGGTTCAATTCCCAGCGCTGTCCCTGAGGAGTTTGTGCGTTCTCCCCGTGACTGCGTGGGTTTCCTTTGGGTGCTCCGGTTTCCTCCCACATTCCAAAAGGCATAGGGGTTGCTAGGTTAATATGGGTGTAATTGGGTGGCATGGGTTCATTGGGCCGGAAGAGCCTGTTGCTGTGCTGTATAAATAAAGTTTTAAAGTTTAGAGACATCAGTGAAGGAAACAAGCGTTCCATAGCTTGGTTTGCTGATGAGCTAAATTTACAGAGAAAGGTAGGTAAGTAAGTTGTAAGAAGTACTCAAGAGCCTACAGAGGAAATAGTGAGGTGGGCAAGAGGTTGGCAGATAGAGTATAATGTGTGAAAATGTGAAGTTATTCACTTTGGAGGGAAGAATGAAAATGCAAATTAATATTTAGACCATGTGAGTCTGTAGAGTGTTGTGGTACAAAGGGCTCTGGGGGTCCCAGTGCATGAGATACTAAACAATTAGCATGCAGATGTAGCAAACCCCTGGGAAGGGTAATAGAATGTTGGCCTTTATTGCAAGGGTATGGAGTAGAAAAGAAGGGAAGTTTTAATGCACTTTTACAGGGTGCTTTGTGTAGTCAAGGGGAATGGAAAGAAAAGACGGAGAGGCCAATGTTGGATCAGCTGTAATATTATTGAACGTTCATAATATTTCCTCATATTTCCTATGTTCTTATGACATGATATCCAAAGATCAACAGCTAAAATGGAAAGACAAAATGTAACAATATCTACCATTCAATGAAAGCTTTTGTTAACCTTATTGTCCACAATTGGAGTTTTTTTGTGGTACCTTCACTGATACATTTGGATGTTTATTGAAATTACACTGAGAAAGTCCACTCTAGTATGTTTTCATATTTTGTTCTGATATATTTCATTAAATATAATTTGTACTTTAATATTTTAATTTATGATGCTTTGTGCATTATTAATTGTATTTAATTTACTGCTATTTAATACATATTTATAAATTAAAATACAGTGCATTTAAATGTAAATATGATTAAGCATTAAAATGTAGATAGGGATTATTTTTAGTCGTGTGGCTAGCCTGTACTATATGGGATTGACCTGATTTACACTTCCAGGTACCATAGCAATGCTTGGAAATTTAATTTCCATAACATAAAAGTTATCCCATTTTAGATTTCCTCCTTAGAAAAACAAATAAAATGAATTATTATGACTGTTTGTGAAATCTCTCTTCACTTTTTCTAAACTGGTTACTGCTGACCTAATGCTGATCACTACTTCCTTGTTAGCCCTTTAGAAATTTCATGCCAGTTAATAGGCACCTCCCCTACAGAGATGAGTTATATTTTTCCAGCTCTTGAGGTGGCACTTCATAGTTAACAGATCTCCATTTTCATATGGATAATTCACTTGATTTGACCATCCTCCATAGTTCTCCCATTTTAACTTTGGCAAGCATCCTCGATAAAGGTGTCTGTTATCCTTTTCATCTGCATATTAGATGGAATGCAAGTACACGGTTCAATTCTCTTCTGTA
>JARFYF010000001.1:120996213-121012120 GCA_030265395.1 Rhina ancylostomus
AGGGAACCTTATGGAAATACACCAATTTCTTTAGTTGCTTCCAGATTCTATATCCTGCCATCAAAGGCCATTTCCTGGAGATTCATCATCAGTGGCAGTGCTCAATGAATTTTTGAGGCAGAGTACAACCTCATAATAAATAAATGTCCTCTCGATATTATAGAGCATGTTTAGTGGAATCAATCAAGGATGAACTTCTAAATACATGTTTCTGTCCAGTGTAGTAAATTAACTCTTAATTAACTCATAAAATACAGGCTGATTTTCAACCCTTTTTCCCATCAACACCCTGGTCCTGTACACAATCGTTGAATCAGCATCCTTGAGAGTTTTGTGGAGTCCAGATCTGCACAGATTACCCTAACTGTGGTCTTATGGTTTTGTACAGGTTTGCCATTATATTGTGACTTATTCTTCAGTTCTTCCTCCCAAAAGTACCAATAGGGTGGAACATGTTGCAAGCAGCAATTGGCTGGCACAGTGGAAGCTAATAAATAGGCCAATGGGCCAGGACTTGCCTACACATGAAGCAACTAAGCAAAATAATGACAGCCAGCGATACATTGCCCCCCAGGCTTTCCCAGTTGTCATACCTCTCAAAGGACATTGAATGCTTCTGAATGTCCCCGACATTTAAAAATATTCCAAAGCAATTAAAAATCAATAAACCAATTAAAAATAATAATAATATTTATAGCATCATACAGCACAGAAACAGGCCCTTCGGCCCACCATGTCCATGCTGCCCCGCACCTCTCTAGGCTAATCCCAATTGCCCGCATCGATTTCTGCTTCACCGTGCCATGCCCTCACCCTTTTCACATTGTCCAGTCCACTTCCAATCACTCTGCTCACTCTGCGGCCAATTACCGCTGCGTATTCCTGGGTTAGTTGCCCCTTTGCTCTGTCCATCCCTACTCCCGGTTCTCCCTCCATGGTCCACCAGGCCAAGTCCGCCTCAGCTTCACCCTGCCGGGTCTGCTCCCAGTTTTCCAGTTCCACTCTGGATCATCTAGCTGCCTTCTGCGCTTTCTCCTGCCGCCCGCTGCCTCTGTGCCCTTGAAGTTCACTCTCGCTTTGCCCTGCCTTCTCAGACTGTCCACACTTCGCCAGACCTGGTGCGCTGGCTCTTCACCCTGCACCCCTTCACTTCCCATCATCCCACGCCACTCACCCTGCTCTCCCTGTGGCCACTGCAGCAATAACCTTGCTTAGTTGCCCCATCGCTCCGTCCATCCCTATGGCCGGTCCACCCCATGTGGTCTGCTAGGCCTATATCCTTTCATGTCTGCTTGAGCCCCACCCTGCCTTCTCCCTTTCAGTTGAAAGAAAGAGAAGGTATGAGAGGTAGCATTAAATAGAGACAATTGTACTGAGAACTCCTCCAGTTTACCACAAGGATTTTCTGGTTCCTAATCCCCAAAACCCATCCTCAGACTCAGTACTTTAAATGATTCTGAAGTCTCTAAACAATTAATAGTATTTGAAAGAACAGTTAATTCCAAATATCTTAAATGAATCAATACTTGCCTTGCTCCCTTGTAAATGTTCCTCCCTTCTGAAGTTAAAGGGCTCACTCTTCCTGGAGTATGTGTGACCTGGTAGATGTTCAGAGTGCAGATTCCCCAGTGTCAGAGCGGGGAAATTGCAGCAAACTTGCACCCTGGTACTTCAGTCCACAAAGTGTCCAAAATTAGTAGATTGGTTGTGAAAAGCCCAGCAGAGATTGGTCAGCAAGATCAAGACTTCAGGTACACAGGCATCCAAACTTCCTCATCCTTATAAAGGACCACCTCAGCATGGAACAGTATCGTTTCCCAGGAAGTTCAGGTCATCATTCCATTGGCATATTTTGTTTTAAGTTCATGATTACATACTGGCAGTGGAGGCAGTGCAGAGGAGATTTACTCAGTTGATTTCTGAGAGAAGGAATTGACTTATGAAGTTGAGCAAGTTTGCCCAAGTTTGTTTCTCATTGGATTTCAGAAAGCACGAGAGTGAATCTTATTGAAATAAACAAGATTCTGAAGGGGACTGACTGGATGAATGCTGTCATTGCCCTACCAGTATCTAATACTGAGTTCCTGAAGACTGCTGAACTTCCTGCTTTTTCCTGTGTGGCACAAGGAGTGACAACCTCCCAGCAGGTCAATACTGGGTTCATCTGGAGATCCAAGTCTGTAGGTTGGCTTTGATCCCCCAAGGATTTGCTGAGGATTTTTGTTACCTTTGTAAAATTGCTGGGTTCTGATGGTATCGTTTCACCATTTGTACTCTGGCTGTTGCAGGCACCTATCCTTTATATCAGTCAGTTTTCACTCAATCTCTAGAATAACACGTAAAAACACCAGGTGGATCCTGAGTGCTGGCAGATCGTTTACCCACACAGGAATATCTCGGCAAATCCTGATTCAGTTCCTCATTTTACATCCACATTGGCATTATTTCACCTATTAATAATTGGTAAATTGGTTTATTATTTTCACATGTACTAATTTACTGTTAAAACTTCATTTTGCATGCCATCCATATGGATCATTTCAAAACATCAGTACCTCAAAGTAGTACAAGGGAAAAGCAATTACACAGTGCAGAATAAACTGTAACAGTTACAGAGAAAGTGCAGTGCAGACAGACAATAAAGTGCAAGGCTTTGACGAGGTAGCTTGTGAGGTCAAGAATCTATCTTAGCATACTAGGGAACCACTTAATAGGTTTATAACAATGGGATAGAAGCTGTGCTTGAGCCTGGTGGTATGTGCTTTCAGGTTTGTACCTTATGCCCGATGGGGGGGGAGGGAGAAGAGAGATTGTCCAGGGTATTTGATGATGTTGGCTGCTTTTCCAAGGCCACGGCAAGTGTGGATAGAGTCCATGGAGGGGAGGCTGTTTTCTGTGATGTGCTGAGCTGTGTCCAAACTCTCTGCAGTTTCCTGCGGTGCCGGGCAGAGCAGTTGCCATACCAAGCCATGATGCATCTGGATAGAATGTTTTCTATGGTGCATCGATAAAATTGGTGAGAGTCAGTGGAGACATGCCAAATATCCTTAACCTCCTGAGGAAGTAGAGGCACTGGTGTGCTTTCTTGGCCATAGTGTCTATGTGGTTGGATCAGGGTAAACTATTGGTGAAGCTTACATCACCAGTATTTTCAATATTTAAATATTTTTAAAAATACTTTCCATATTTCCATGGTTGATTCATTGATTAGCAATTAGAATTGCATAGGATTTATAGTTCAGAAACAGGATTCAGTCCAATGGTCTGAGTTGGTAATAATGCCTCAAAGACACATCCTCCATCTTGCTTTATCTAAACCAATTGACATTCTTCTATTCCTTTCTCGCTCATGTATGACCTTTGCTTAAATGCTACCACTTCATGTGGTGGCAAATTCCATGCTCTAAAACTCTCTACATAAAGTCTTTTCTTCTGAGCAAGACCCCTGGCTGATATCTAATCTCCTGGCAACCGAGCAATGGTCTCGGTTGGCCTGGATCAGTGACCGTTTATCACTTACCACATCTGTCTCCTCTTTGCTCAGTTGGTAGGGCATTTACATTGATAAACTTGACACCTCCACGAAAAATAACAAGAGGGGAGCTTGACAATGCATGCATTTTGGGTTCATGCTTTTTATTTCACATACTGGTTTATTCAGTTTAGGCTGGGTTTCTGCCCTAGCAGTGATGATATTAACTATCGGCATGCTTCATACCATTTCTCTCAAGAGTGCAATTCAGATTGATGTTTATTTGGGGTAAAACCCACTTTTCTATTGATCTGAGGAACCAGCTGATTGTGCGTAGGAGTTTTGCATGAAGCTAATGCATTACTCAGCACTGATCTTTGCCAGTATTTACCTTATCCATTCCACATTGTCTACAGTTCCACATTTTCACTGTTCATTGCCAAAATCAGAATTCTGAGTCTTTGTCTGATCTTTGGTTGATGATCAGCCTATATTCATACCCTATTGTCCCAGACCTGGGCACAATTCATTGAGTTATAAAATAATGCAGAACTGATCAAGTGTGTGCTGGCTCTTTCATGGACCAATTGAGTTGGTTCCACTCATCCTGTGTCTCCACATTATTCCTGGAATAGATTTCCTTTTTGAAATATTTGATTGATTTCCACTTAAAGGTTTCTGTTGAATCTATGTACACCATCCTGTCGGGCAGTGCATTCTATACCTCAACAAGGTTGTGTAAAAGGGATCCCTCATCTTATATCTTAGCACACTAAAAAGGTTGAGTTTCATCTTTAGGAAGTTACTTATTTCCTTCAAGCCTGCTGAGTGCACATGTCTGTAAAACATAGTCCTGACAGATATCAACAAAAGTAGTGAGTGCCAAAGATCTGAACATAAGCCCCAAATGCATTCTGATACTTACTGATTTGGATGAAAACAATTATCAATTACATACTTCCAGTTATATATGTATTACTATATAAATTATATATATGTATATATATTATTACATTTACTACTCCACCCTCTCTTACCCAAAGCTATTATTTAACAAAATCTTTGAAATAAGCTGGAGATCTTTTCTCTCTGGTACACCTGACTTCCACTGAAGCAGTTCAGGATTTTGGTGCTGTCCAGGATATGATCTGTACAGTCTGCACAGGTAAAGGGTCCAGGTGATCCCTCAGCAGCAATTGGGTCTGGCACCAGGTGATGACTGAGAGCATCAGCGTTTAATGGCAATTCCCTGCTTTGAGAACAATAATGTGCTGGTGATCGGAGGGATCTGGCTGTCCTTGCTTATGAAATAGGGGAAGTTAGCATGAAGGTCCAGGAACCAATAGGAAGGCAAACAGAATTTTGGCATTTGTTCCTAGAAGAATAGGGTACAAAAGGAGGCAAGTCTTGCTCCTACTGTACAGGGTGCTGGTGAGACCATACCTGGACTGGTGCACAGAGTTTTCGTCCCCCAACTTAAGGAGGGTATGCTTGCCACGCAGGCAGTTCAGAGGAAGCCAGGCTTATATTTTCTGCATTTCAGGATGAATGGTGATCCTACTGAAACACAAATTTTGATCGGCTTAATGTTTCCTTGGCAGGGGAACCTAGAACCAGGAGACACAGTGTTGGGATAACGAGTCATCCACTTAAGATAGAGATGAGAAGAAATTTCTTCTCTCAAGAAACTCTACCCAGAGAATTGTGATGTCATAGGTTGTTAAAGCAGATATAGATTTTCAGACTTTAAAAGGCAGACGCAGTAGTGTAGTGGTTAATGTAACGCTATTACAGCACCAGCGACCCAGGTTCAATTCCGGCCGCTGTCTGTAAGGAGTTTGTACATTCTCCCCATGTCTGCGTGGGTTTCCTCCAGGTGCCCCAGTTTCCTCTCACATTCCAAAGACGTACGGGTTAGGAAGTTGTGGGCGTGCTGTGTTGGCGCCAGAAGTGTGGCGACACTTGTGGGCTGCCCCCAGAACACTCTAGGCAAAAAAGACGCATTTCACTGTGTGTTTTGATGTACATGTGACCAATAAAGATATCTTATTTCATCAGTAACAGCAAAGAACAATGAGCAAGTAACAAGGAGTAACAAAGGACTAGAGACCTCATGTTTCCTCTTTATACTGCACACTAGCTCAAGCTGGATAGATAAGGGAGTCTCCCCTGATAGGACAACAAGAACAGTCTTGATTTATGCTGCCGAGACATCTCAGGCTTACAGACAAAGAAACTACAGAAGTACAGAAATCAACTGTACAAATCTACAGATGAACAGGTGATTACACAAACTTATGAGCAAGCATAAAGAAAGTTAAGCTACAAGAAAAATAGCAATCTAAACAGCAATTTAGACCCTAATCCAGTAAGACCCTGCATTGGGACAGGATAAGGAGGATTTTTGCTTCTCATGTATACCCCAAACCCACGACCTTCACCATCAATAAGGGAAGCAGACGTATGAGAAACACTGTCACTTCCAACTAAGCTGAACACCATCCTGACTTGAAAGTTGCTCACCATTGCTCCGTCACTGAGTCTAAACCTTCACAAGGGCAATTATGGATGGGTGATAAACACTGGCTTTACCAATGATGCCCATATCCACTGAACAAATCCAATACATCAGATATTGGAGATGACCAAAAGAAGTTGTTGGCAAGGATGAAAGAGAGATGAAGAGGCTTAGGGAGGGAATTCTACAGATTGGAAACGGAAGGCACCAATAGCAGAAGGTTATGGGCCAGAACTGCAGACCTTGGGGCATCAGCACTCCTCCAATTCTAACCAGCTTCCTAATCAAAGAGCCCACCCACCCGGGTCATTGTCTCTCCTCTCCTCTCCCATCAGGTAGAAGATACAGGAGCCTGAGGGTACATACCACCAGGCTCAAGGACAGATTCTACCCCACTCTGATAAGACTATTGAATGGTTCCCTTATACAAAGAGATAGACTATGACCTCAAGATCTACCTTGTTGTGACTTTGTAGTCTATTGCTCTGCACTTTCTCTGTAGCTGTGACACTTTACTCTGTACTGTCATTGTCTTTACCTATACTACATCAATTCACTCTACTAACTCAACGTAACTGCACTGTGTAATGAATTGACCTGTACGATCAGTACACAAGATGTTTTTCACTGTACCTTGGTACAAGTAACAATAATATACCAATACAAAAAAATCCATCAATCTCAGCCTTGATATGCTCAGCGACTGAAGATCCATGTCACCTGGGGAAGAGATTTACAATATTCACAATCTTCTAGTGAATAGGTTACTCCTGATCTTAGTCCGAAATAGTCCATCCCTCAAACTGTGACTATGCAGCTAGTTCAAGCCAAGAGAAAAGCTACATATCATTAACTATGTCAGTCTCCTTCAGAATCCCACTATTTCATTAAGTTCACTTCTCTAAATTCCAGAGAAAGGTTCATTCTACTCAATCTTTCCTCATAGCTCAACCCTTTCTTCTCAGGAAACACTTTGGTATATTTCATTTGAGAGCCTCCAAGGTGACTATACCCTTCCTGAGACAAGGAGACCAAAACCATACTCTACTCCAGGTGTGGTCTCTTTATTTTTGGGATTTTGGAATCGTCCTTGATTACTAGAACAATTTCCTACAGCTTCTACTATTTGTCCCAACAGTTCTTTAGTATGTTGGTCAACTTCATCTGGTGACCAGAAGCTGTTGCCAATTATCACATTATTGTTCTTGCCATTAATAATTTTAATTTGGAGTGGATCAATTGTCTCCCATTCCATTCTGTTGCCTAGTGTTACAACAGCTGCTTTTCCCTTTGCTATAAACAATGCAATTATTCATTTTTTTGAAGGCAGCAGTTTTCTGCAATAGGAATATAATAAAAGTAAAGTGTATAAATTACTGTCAGCAATTGCATTTTACAAGCAATTATTGTAGTAATAAGAAACTGCTCCCACTGCTTCTTCAACGGAAACAAAACTCAGTGAAAAGTAAACAAGTTACTATCAGGATTGCCATTGGAGAATGAGGAATTTGTAGGGCTACATTAGGTATTTGTAGGATAACATCATTAACAACCTTTAATACCCTTAAGCTTTTAGATTCACTGGTATTAGCATGGTGAACTAGACTAATAGACTGCTAACATATGATTCCAGAACATTATATCATGTATTTTGTTTTCTGTAATTGCTGGCTTTCACAATAATTATGCTTGTGCAGAGACCTCAAAATATTATGCCTGTAAATTTTCAGAATAAAAGATAATGCATCTGGCAGTGTCTCTCATGAAATGCTCTGGATGTTAGGATAAATGCAGCTTTCAGGACTGAACTTGATAAATTTTTGTTAGTCAATCTAACGGGTCACACAGAGGTAAGGTAGTAAATGGAGTTAAGGTAGAGATCACCCCTGGTCTAATTGAATGCTGGAGCAGGTTTGAGGATCTGAATTCCTATGTTTCTAAATGTCAGCCAAACTTCAGTTTTACTTACATTATTCTGAACTTCATTTCAAGTGAGGATTTACAGTTGTGATCATTGCAATTGCAGTTGAGTAGTTGGTTGCACACAGCCCACCCAGTAAGAGATTTTCTATGTGTCCTATTTCCTCCTCCTCTTCCTCTTCCACTGTTGTTTCTCAGCTGTTTCTGTGCTAACCTGGGAGCTATGGGATGAGCCTTTTGAGTATGTGAGGCTGCGCAGCATGCAACAGACCACCAGGAATTCCAGTCAGTCGACTTAATGTATGAATGCACCAAAGGGATGCTCAATGACATATAGTGAGGCAGTGTGGTTTTCATATCATTGGTTGTGCACAAAAGCCAGGAGCAAACCCTGGTTGTCTCGTAGTTACTCTTTCATTTGTTGTGGAGGATCGAGTAACAAGGGCACTACGTACCGGTACAAATAAAGGCATCCTGACTGATCCTGGGCATCACCCTGCATGATGTGCACCAGCTGGACGCTGAGGGAATGGAATCAATCCCCAGTCATTAGTTGACACGGGGTGCCTGCAATGTTACCTCCTGCATTCCATGCTTCTCTGCACTGAAGGGAAGCCCAGAATCCTGGAAAAACCATGTGATTGCTCCACCTGATGTTCACTTGCAAGGGACAATGGAATGAGTTTTGCTCTCTTAGAATTCAAAGCAACATATAATTCACTTTTCCAAAAGTGGAAGGTAAACTAGTATACATGTTGCAGCCTGACAGGACTTCAATATTTAGAAGTTGCTGGCAATCATGCTGCCAAAGTGGATCACATGCAGGTCTGAGGAGGGATTATGGTTACCATGGTTGGATATTTCAGTATGGACCACACAAGTGAATGACAGACAAATGGAGCTCACAAAGTGGATGTTGAAGAATTGTTCCGCACTCTAGGCCCTTGGTGGATATTGGTTCCCCGACTCCCTGGCCTCTCTTTTTGAGTGGCTTGCCCTGATCGGCATGTCATCTGCTTCTTCTCAGGCTGCACCTCCAGGATCCTGCGCTTCCAAAGAAATGGCTACTGAAGTAACCATGTCTGGGAGGAACCGTTTCACAGTTTCAGCAAATAGCAAAGACAAACACTTCAGTTCCTGGTACAATACTCCCCGTCAACTTCACAAACTCCAGGGAATTCTGGAAACACAGTAACTGACTCAAAGTAGCACCCTGTATTAAAAACAATCAGCAGCTAAAAATAAAAGATCCCTATAACTAAATGGAGTGGTGGACATACTGTGGAACTGTATGAGGAGCTTGGCTTTTCTGTGGGTTGACATGCAGTCATCTGCATGAGTTGAACATAAAGTTATTTGCTGCATTATTGAGGTTCATTTTGGCAGCACTGGCATTAAATCATCAGTGCACAGTGACTAGCAGCACGGTCTTCTTGCCCTGCATACCTGGCCCAGTGCCAGCACATCATATGCATCAATGCTCTTCACTCTAAGGCCACTAGCAGGACTCACTCTACATTACACAACCTGTTGAAACTAACCTGGCATTCATATCCCCAAATTAACAGAACCACAATCAGCATTTGCAGTGTTAAGTTCTACCCTTCTGTCTCACTGTTCTCATGTGCATTGACCATCTTATTAATGATTCAGCTCTTGATTCTTTGCTCATTACTGAAGTACCAACTGACTCACTGCCGACAACTCTGGCCTAGATTTGCAGCGTAAAGGTGCTGAATAGCAAATCACAGGAGCTAGAACATCTACAGTGCCTGAAAAGGTGAGTTTAAGTCATACTACACAGATGCCCTATTCAAGTTGCAGGCCAATCATTGAAGCAGCAAAATTGCACATTTTGTTTGAAGAAAGGCCATCATTGCTGCTAGACAGAGAGCAGTGGTTAGAAAGAGGAATGAGTGCAGAGGGGGAAAGATTGAGCCTGAAGACAGGATTGGTAGGATCAAGAATAGAGCTGGATGACTGGGAGTTGGGTGCAGATAAGATTGGGGTTAGGAGGTTTTGAATAGATGATTGGGTGTCAGGGGTGTTCTGGTTATACACATGACACAGTGTGTGTGGTTGAAAGCTGGACACACCAGTGGGTGTCAGGAAGTTGATCAGACATGTGATTGGTGACACTGAGGACATTGTTGCAAGAGGGAGATGGTTGGGTGAGGGCAAACATTAAGCAACTGCTTATACCTGGACCTAAGTGGAGCCCTCGGACTCCCTGACAGTGAACTGCATTAAGATTGGCTATCATTTAAGTAACTCCAAACTATCCCTTGACTCTAACTGAGGCTGGCTTAGGCGTGAATGGCCTGTGTCGGTTGTGGGCTTCGTATGCACACAGAAATTTTGTGCATATGACATCAAAAATTGAAGTGCAAACTATTCATCACACTGTGCAAGTTCCACATAACCCACACGTAGACACCACAAGCAGGCAGTGCAGCCAGGTTATTTATTGGATGAAATGCTCACACGTAATGTACAAAATCTCGGTGTTATATGAGAATTCCTCACCTATTCTGTCTGAGATACTCGTGAGTTAGTAGAAGTTCGATTTGCAGTGCTGGGATTTGTATATTCCTGGAACCAGCACAATAACAATGGGCTTGACACATTTGACAAAATTGCCGTGATCTCATATTAATAATCTATAGCTAGTTGACAACTTCTGTTTCCATCAGTATAAGACCTGCTCGCTGTGTACATATGGGACACCCGCCTACTCAGCTGACAGCATTCATTTCCCACTAATCACTCATATTGACAGAAATCATCCTGCAGCCACCACATCAAAACACTAGTCTGGTGATGGAATCTATGAACACGATTATTCTTGTCCATCCTCTCAGCTCAGTAGTGAAGGTTATGAATGATTCATTTGAAGGGAAAACAAAACATTTTAAGATGGACATTCCACCACTTCATTTCTTTATATTTTTAGATTTTTCTCCTGGAAATATTTCCTCAGAACTGTCTGCTGTGCTATAGAGAGGAACGTTTGTTCTCCTCTCTGGAGAACTACGATATTAAACAGCCGAAGGTCGACCATTCTATGGATCAGATGAAATGCAAATCGGGTTTGTATTGACTCTACCATGGGAAAGAGCACCCTCTGCTGCACTAGTGCGGAATGTCTATTTTGATCATGACGCTCAGCATTGCTTGAGTGAGATTAGTTCCAGTTATGAGCAGCAGGGGAACGCTTTTGACTACCACCTTCTTGACTCAAAAATGGACAACCAGTTCAAAAATCTCGTGTGCATCGTGTACATCCATTCCCCCCACATGAATCAGTTTTTGGGAAAAAATAGTGTTTTGCTCATAATATGCTCAAAATCTTCAATCTGCAAGGGAGATGGAATATAAAAGTAAGGAAATCTTGCTGCAACTGTTGGTGAGGCTACCTATGGAGAATCATAAACAGTTTTGGTCTCTCCAAGGAGAAATATAAATGTATTGGAAGCAATTCAGAGAAGGATCATTGTAATGATTCCTAGCCCGAAAGGGTTGTCTTACCAGGAAAGGTTGGGCCATCCTCAGTACAGTTTAGATGCACAACGGGTAATCTTATTGAAATATATAAGGTCCTGAGGGAGGCTGATAGGGTAGATGATGAGAGGATGGTTCCACCAGTCGGGATATCTCAAACTAATGGGCATTGTTTCTGAATAAGGAGCTCATCCATTTAAAATGGGGATGAAAAAGAATTTTTGTTTCACAGCTTTGTGAATCTTTGGAATTCTCCACATCAGAGAGATGTTGAGGCATAGTCATTGAACATACTCAAGGTGGTGGTGGACTGATTTTTGCATCATAGAGGAGTCAAGGATTATTTGAAACAGGAAAGAAAGTAGAGTTGAGGCCAAGATAAGTTGAAACATGAACTTACTGAATGACAATGGAGGGTTCGTTTGGTCTATTCCTTGTGTACTTGTGTTCATATGGATCTTGGCCTTGTACTGTATCTTAAAAAACATAATTTGTCATTATCAGCACGTCACTTTCCCCAACTTCTGGAGAAGATCTGGAGAACTATAAGTGATGACATATCACTTATAGTTCTCCAGGGCCAGGATACAAAATGAAGAAATTATGAAATATAATCTCTTCAAAATATGATCTTCTCAATAACAAAAATGCATAACTGTTCTTTGTGTCATATTTTTGCACTTTTCTCTTGTGAAAAACTAAACATCTTTTGGCATTATTATCGTATTGAATAAAATATTGTATTAAATAAAGGTCTTGGAGTGGAGTTGGCAGTAGGCGGGAGTTCAATGATGTGCAAGTGTGATAATAAATTTCAAATGGTCCATCGTTTGAAATTCATCATCAGACTTGCACATCATTGAGCTCCTGTCATTTTAGCTCCATTCCTGCATCACTATTTTGTAACGAGCAGTACTAGTACATAAACCAGATGAAAGAACACGTATTCTGCAGATACATTCTGCAGACATTTACTCCAACCGTTTCACACTAGAATAACGGGGATGGTATAGGGTAGAATCTGCATTTTCCTTTCACTCTCCTCTGAGCAGAATGGTGCTAAAACAATATCTGGCAAAAATCATTAGATTGTTCCTTTTAGCTCTGCCTATGGATGCCCTTCCAAAGTCTGGGAATGCAACACCCAGCAGATGTTAATGACCTTAATATGGTCAAAATACCCACAATGCAATGGCGACTGTTATAGTAACTAAGTTTAATTTCTGTGCATAGTCTGAATCAAGAAAGCATATTACTTAGTAGAAAAGGAGTTCAAGAACTGCAGTCATGGCAGTGTTTGAATTAGTGTCCACTTAAGCTAACCAGATTTTGCAAAGTGTTATGTTATTATGTTGTTAACCATGCAGACGTGGTTAGTATCACCAAAATTATCTAAATACCTGAAAAATTCTTTGCTGCTTGACATTGCTTTACACTATAAAATCCATCCTGTATTCCAAAAGTAATTGCAGAAATACTTGATTTGCCATCAAGCCTTTTGATATTTTAAACATAATTAGAATGATTTGTTTCACAGCCAGCCAGGGTTGTCACACAGAGTTCTGGCCCACGTAGGAAGTTCCAAATGATAAGAATATTAAACCATTCTTTTCTTATTAGTGGGTTAAATAAAATTGTGTTGTTTGAGAAAGGACAAGAAAAGTCATGTTTCATTTTCGCTCAGAGTATACCAAGGAGCAATGATGTGATAATGCATTTCAACTTATTGTGGGATAAGTGGTTTGACTGCAGCACTGCAGGGTATTTTTGATAATTAAAATGAAAAATGAATGCAGAACATGAAATGGAATCTGAAAGTAGTTCATCATTACCATCTGCCAATCCATTAAAGAAATTTCCTGGGTAGGATGTCACTGAATAGTCACATAGTTATCTTTGTTATTTTACACATAATTATCCATGTAAGAATGAAAAATAATATTGCATGGTTTAAAAATGCTACTTCGTAACAGAACCAACATTTAAAGTGTTTTCCTTCTACACCAATCCACTTTATTCTGGAGTAAAGACTTCTATTTCTGTTTCTTATATTTCTCATATTAGTAACTATAGTAACAGGAATAGGCCTTTCAGCCCTTTGAGTATATTCTGTCATTCAATTATTTCAGGATTGATCTGTAACATAACTCGGTTTACCAACCTTAGTTTTGTATTCTGAATTAACTAACAAAAATCTATCACTCTCAGTTTTGACATTTTCATTGGATCTAGCTCCAGCAGCTTTTGTGGGAAAGGGCTCAAGATTTCCTCAATCTTTTATGTGAAGAAGAGTTTCCTTACTTTACCCCAGGGTGGTCCAACATTAATTTTAAGTTATGCTGCCTTGTTCTGCACTGCCCCAGAAAATGAAATGGTTTCTGTCTACTCTGCTCTGAGGTTGGAATTGTAACTGCAGCTATTGATAGATTTCAAACACATCCTCTTTAGTAGAGCACAGAAATCTCAAGCATTGGTAGTCACAGAAGTTCAGAAAAATGAACAGTTTCCTAAATGATCCCTTTGGATATTTTGTAAAGCCCTTCTACCCATCCTCTTGCCTCTTCCCCTGTCACCTCACTTCATTCCCAATTCGAAGAGGAATGCCAACTAAACAACATATGGCTGCAAACAATTGCTTCAGTCCAAGCCTTTAGGTTAAAGCACTTAAACTTAGTTACTACTGAAACTTTGAACAAGTTTAGAAAAACTGACAAAATATTGTTGAATTGCATCAGTAGCCAAAAGGAAATATCCACAAACCAATGGGTAAGTAGTTTATGATCCATTTAAATAAACTTTCATGTGTTCAAAATGGTGTTCTGCTACATGAGGTTCAGTCAAGGCTCCAGTTGCAGCAGGTTGCTGGAAAATGACATCAGTGTCATCAAATCAAGATTATATACTGACTGACATCATGATTTACCTGCTACCATCAATCATTCACTGTGTGCATGGAAATATCTTTATAAGTACAGACTCTGATGCACGTCTCATCGGAAATATTCACTTTCACAATAGAAGTCATTTTTGGATTTTTAAGACCTTGTGCTCCCACAGAGCATAACTCTTCTCCCTAACGTTCTAAGGCAACAAGCAGTACCACTCACAATCTCAAAACATTAAAAATATCCTAGATGGAAAGTGAAGTTCTGCCTGTGCACATACCAGGCCAAATCCTACTTGGTGTGGCCGAGAGTTTCAAATGAAATCTGTCACTTTCAGATAAGTACATTCAAGTACATTCAAGACACATTGTTAGCCCAGCATGTCTAGCACTTTCTCCTTGATTAGACTCCACATTGAGTCCAGCAGTAGAATCCAACTGTGCTGAGATTCCCAAGCATTGTTTTAGGAAATTTGCCATGCCAGACAGATCCAGCATAGGATTATTTAAATGGAAAGTCCCAACTTTGAGAATAGGAGGAAAGAGGTAAATTCAGTTGGTTTTGGTACTTATGTAACTTTCTTTTATATTTTTAACAGTTTATTTATTAATATGTTTTATTTATAAAGAAAAAAAATATTGTTTTGTTATCTGAACCAATTTTAATAATTTTAAATGTCCATGAATAACAAAGATATTTAAAGTTCATCCAAACCTTCACAGAATTTGCTATGGCACCGAGGCAGTAGGTCAAATTCAATGCAGTCCATCTTTTAAAACAGAGGTAAAGCATATTTTTGTCTGGCATTGATGGACAAAGGGATAAATTAGATACATTGTCAGAAACAGAATGAGGACTGGTGGAAAATGAATGGGAGAATTTAGTAGATTATGGGAGCAATTAAGATCTTACACAAGAACAGTTAATTCCTTGGTTCATTAGTATGTGTCTCTTCAGAATAGATTAATGCACATGTTAATATTATTGTAAACTGTAATTTAATCCCAGTTCCCTTGGTAATTTAGTTGTATTATCTTGACCATGAACAGGTAATAAAAGAAAGAGTTTTATTTAACACAAATGTCATGCACTGGAAAGGACAATGTGTGATAGTGAGGCAGTAAAGGTTGTCTTTCTCTCAGCGCTTAACCACTGTGTCCTTATTCTTTTTCAGCTTCATCTATCATTTCTGGAGAGGTATCTTAATACAGGTTAAAGTGTTTCTCATGAGAATATAGTTAAATAAATTTTAAGTCTAAGTAAAATTGTAACACAAGTTTTCATTTCCCTTGATATCAACCTGAAAATCTTTCAGTCCTTTGTTGTCCTATTCTCCCTTCTCTTGTCTAAATGTGAACCAGTCTTTTGTCAATCAAATCATTCTGCACTGACATCAAATTACTTCTTGTTTCCTACCACGTGATTTCCAATCACAATGTACATGAGTTTAACTATATCTCCATTCTTGCTATGTTCACTTTGTGTTGAAATCAAGGCTTGTCAAATGCAAACTGTGGAATTAGATGCCCCTTCCCCTGACATGGTTCTGAGTTCTGGCCCTCAATTTGGCTCCTTTAATGCCTTGTTGTCCAGCACATGGATTCCATGCTG
>JARFYF010000001.1:121178540-121191183 GCA_030265395.1 Rhina ancylostomus
AGAATCACTTTTCACTATATAAAATGTACTATATCCAGATGAAGTTGCTTCATGGAGTAATTAGACCTGGTTATCAGTCTAATTATTCCTGAACATCTACCTAACAGTATCACAAAGTATTGGTTAAATTAAAGCTTAAAGGAGCAATGTAAAACAGGATGATTCTGAGCTTTACGTTAGTCTGACTTCAATGCAGTGAGACATTGTTCATAATAAACTATGCAAACCTGTTAATAAAATGACAGAAGTGAGGTGTTCACACTAGAACTTAATGTGATACAGAACCAGTTTAGAGTAATAAGGTGCAAGAGTTTGTGTAGATCACAGTCAGCAAGGTACTGCCCTAAACCCTTCTTACTCCCCAGAACAAATGGTGAGCTGCCCATGTTTGCTCTTCCCCTGAAGGGAGACTGCCAAAGCTGGCTCCTGATCAGAATGACCTAAAAAAAATGCTGGTATATCGGCCTGTAAACAGCAAGTCACACTCCCAAAATATTTTGACAGATAGTCAAACCAGTTATTCAAGCTGTCAAAAGAGCTAGAATGTTTCTGAATAAGTCTGAAATTCACAGACATTCAAAAATATTTAAAAGTAATATTAAACTGTTAATTAAAATTTTCAAGAACACTAGAAAACAAATTAAAATTAAAAGAAATTGAAATCTCTATACCTCACAGTCATCCTTCTCTATTGAGATAAATAGATGCACTAACCTAATGCCTGGGCTAACCTATCAACACTATAGCACCCAATGTAACTCCATCAGAAAGTATAGAATGTAGGTGTCGGACCATCAGATTTCATAAGGAGTTCAACTTTAGTGTGCAATTTGAGCAAAAGCAAAGACTGCTCAGGAAGTTCTGGGTTTCTATTTGCATGTCCCTCCTTGAAAGAATTTGTGCACCACAGCCAATGTACCCAAGTCCAAATCACATACTTAACAAGCAATATCCCCAATATTAACTCCAAGGAACATACTTCTTTCCAATCAGTAAAACATCCACTCAGCATTATTTTCTGTTTCCTGCCCCTTAGCTAACTATGCATCTATTTTACTAATGTGCCTTTAATACTACATGATTCTACTTCTGAATAATTCTGTTACGTGGTAGATTATCTTTGCTCTCCCTTTATCAATCTTCTCCATTACATCAAAGAACTGGTTTGTCAGACATTAGTTAGCTGCAGCAGATCCATAACACCTGTTTTTTTATTAACCCATGTTTCTCCAATATATTTTGTGCCTCATTTATATCCTCTATCCCCAAAAGATTTCCTTTTTGTTCCAGTTTGGGCCCAACAATTTAACTAACTTATTTTTCACCTTTTTTCCAAATCCATAACATAAGATTGCTTTAACGTTTGTTATCTAATCTTTTTTCATACAATTTCTTTGCCTTTCACGTGTAATTTTTCTGGGAAATCATGAAAATCTAATAGACTGAGAAAGCTAGAAAAATAAAAGTATATATAATAAAGACAATTGGGGGCAATGAGAAAATATGAAAAAATACTGGCAATATGGCTGCGAGATATAACAAAGACCTCCTTCAAACCTCAAATGATAAAGAAAAACAGTTCTATAGGCACCGTCAAGGTCAAGATCCAACAAGAATTGTGACCTAAAGAAAAGGTGATGGGCAGAAAATGTGCAAGGGGCCAAAAAGATAAACTACATGTTTGGGTTCTTCTACAGTCCAAACACCAAAGAACTCACCCAATGAGAGCCAAAAGCAGAGAACAACTTAAGCACAAAGACAATCAGCATCTGAGAAAGAACTCCTCAACCAGAACTCTGCCCGAGTATTCTTGACTCCATTCCACAACACAGTCTCAGACCCATTTTACTCACGACCTAGACCTAGTAAAAATTGAAAAGGTCAAATGCTAAATGAAAAGTGATATCCCTGGTGAAGTTGTGAAACTTGGCTGAGAGGAATCTCTGACAAATTTAGACTTAAAAATGGATAAATTCCTGGGGCCTGATGAGATGCAGCCCAGGTTGCTATGGGAGGCAAGGGAAGATGTTGCTGTGACCCTAATATATTACCACACTTTGAGGAGGACATAATATTCACCAGGATATTGCCTGAGATAGAGTATTTCAATTATAAGAAGAGACAGAACAGGCTGCATTTGTTTGCTTTGGAGCAAAAGAGACTGAGGTACTTGAGATGAGGGAAAAGATAGGGTGGACTATAGGAAACGATTCCCCATAATTGAGGTATCTAAAATTAGAGAACATTAATTTAGGGTAAGGCGCAAGAGATGTAGAGAGGATCTGAGGAAGAACTTTTTCATTCAGAGGGTGTTTGGGATCTGGAACATACTGCCTAAATGGGTGATGGTGACAGGTACTCTCACAACATTTAAGTATTGAAATGAACAGTGAACTGCCAAAGCATAGAAGGCTTTAGACCAACTGCTAATAAATGGGTTTAATACAGGCAGGCACTTTATGATCAGCATGGACATGGTGGGCTGAAGGACCTGTTTCTGCACTGTATGACTAAATTCACACTCTCATCTCCCTCATCTGCAATAAGAAAAAATACATGACAGGGGCATCAGAGACATCATAGTTGTATTCCAAAAAGGAAACAAATACAATTGAAAAAACTATACAGGGATCTCCCTGCTGTCAGTCACATGGAAAGACATTGCAAAGGTCTTCCTCAATTGTCTAGTCCTTGTGGCCAGAGAGCTACTCACCTAATCACAGTGTGGATTTCATCCATTAAAGGGTGCAATGAATATGATCATCATCAACAACTCCAAGAAAATGCAAGGCACAGCAATAAACTACTATTAATGGCCTTTGTCGTGTTAAAATTTGCCTGAAAGTGGTGGAATAGATACTTATATTTCTAATAGTCATGCACTAAGAAGTAATTTTCATGGAGTGGGAAATGTATTCATGACCCACACATATGCATAAGGGTAAATGAATGTTCATGATGGTAGCTAACCTTATCTTTTACAAAACTGTGCAAAATGGAGAAATAGCTGAAAAGATTGAGTATTTCCTTTGGCCTTGAGTTCATAGAAGGCAAGGCACATGGAAATGGTGCTCTAACGTCTGATGATAGTGAGCACTTAAAAGTGGTCTTAACTAAATGCCAGCAAGTGTCCATCCCATGTGTCCGCTTTTAGTCTCCCTTCCTTTAGCTCTTCTTATGGTTCTGAGTTTGACACAAATGCTGATATTAATAACAAATAGTCAAGTGGGCATCACTCTGTTGTCTTTCCCATCATTCCTATTCCCCCTACCCTCCATGCTCTATATCCAACAGCCAACATGGTCTATATCCAACAGGCGGTGGTGGTGTTTAAGTTTAACTTCAATTCCTTTTCCTATTCCACCTCGCAAGAGCACCATGACAAACCACTCTCATATCCCGTCGATGCCAATAAAATTTCCAAGTCTGGCAGCACAGTACTATTCAGGTAAAGTTCTCAATGAAAGTCTTGGTAGAAGTTTCCTTGTTTGTATCAGAAGTCTACTTCAAACAGCCAATTCTAGTAATAAGACTTTATGTAACCATTCAAGTCCTCATTTGTCACCCCCATCTTTAGCTTAAAGATGTTGCAAGAGGTTACTTATTGCTGACTTAGCCAGCAAAAGTAGCATGTAAGCACTTCAATGTGTTAGAAACCACTTTAACTAGTAAGATTCTTAACCATCCTTAGAGTGGCTATTCCTAGCACATGATTCAACTTTACTAAGATGGCATTTTGTGGGAAAGGCATGCTGACCACACATTGCAGTTCAAATTCACACCTTAGCCATCTCAGAGACTGTTTAGTACCAAAAGTACCTAGGCAGATGAAAAGCTGCCTCTATTTCTTTACTTTGAGCTGTATTCACGTGCAAGCTTCTTTACTAACTTGCATTACTATAGAACTAACAGTCACATATATTAGTTTCCTTGCCAACAGAGATTTGAAAGTACATTAACCCCTTTTTGTAGCAAACACCACAAATGATTATAAAACTGTAAAAAGACCAAAAGGAAGACAGTCAATTGCAAACGTAATCGCTTTGTATATGTTATTTCCAGTTACTATAGTAACTAAAGGTATAACAAAGTCCAAGAGGCATTTTTAATATCACTAACAATGGATTTATTTACTTCATTAAATCAGGGCATCGTGTTCACACCTGAAAATCATTCAGCTCAACCAGTTGTGTTTTAATTTCATGATGCAGATATGAAAAGCTTAAAAAAATCCTGCATCACACTTTACTAAATTTACAATAATTTTTTTAATCTTTTGAGGTTATATATTAAAAAGTAATTTCAAGATTTTTTTTGAAAAGAGCAATTTTTTTTTTAAAGTTTGAAATCAAACCCCAAATTGCCATTGTTCAATTATGTGACCATTTAACTTGCTATAATTGCTTCAATAAAGTTCATTGTCAATATCTGTTCTTTGCTGAAATGACATTTATCTATCAAATGGAGAATTCAGGGAAATTAAATTTAATTCAAAGGCTTTTTTTTTCCATGGTATGATATAGTTGTTCTCAGAAGAGAGTAGAAGGGAAGGGAATGTAACCCATTTAAGGCACCCAAATCATTTCCATTCACTGATGACCAAATAACCTTTGTTACAATGCATCCCAAGCCTCAATTCCAGAACAGTATCTTTTCCTGTCTATGATTTATTCATCACACCAGTTGTTGTTAGGGAATGGACTTGTGATACAAAATGGCAAGGGATGAAGGACAAAATTGATGTGCCGTGACCAATGCAATCCAAAAATATATTCCTTTGGTCAGATTAAAAAAGGCAGTGTTATCCAGTCAGACTAGGCCAAATTCAGTCCCAAGCATTTAACCCACTTCCTACAAAGTTCACTTCAATTTTTCCTTTAATTCCCAAAATGAGATTTATTAGGTCATTTTATAAATACATACAATTGATTTCTTTGTACATCTTTCAAATTAAAATGTCTAATACATCAGATTCAGAGCTATGCAAAAAGTGCAATATTAAACTGACTTCAAACCTGCTTTCACAGCAAGATGTACTTATTCAAGTGTGGAAATCTAATTTTTGTTTTGACCAATTTATTATGCATATTATTCAGACTTGCAAAAAGCAGATTTTATCTGTTTGGTTTCATCACTTGATCTCTTCTCCATGCAATTTAATTTGAAAACATGGAGTTCTTTCTATCCAACTAGTCAAGAGTGCTTTGGCACTTTCCCAGTAGAGCAGTATTAAGATGTAATCTGGAAGGATCTCAGGAGGACAGGATAGAAGACAGTTTATTTCAACAAAATATGGAACATAGAATTTTACTGGATATTAACTCTGTATTTAGTATTACAGATTGTTAAGTAGCAATTAACATTCAGAAGATAATTGCAAGCTACAATCAGAAGACTTCACTGACCTCTTCTTGTCTCATCAAATCAATCATGTCCATGATACTAATGAAGTGTTGGCAGCGATCAGAATGATCAACCAAATGGGTAGAAAGTGGATGGTTTTGCCAAAGACTCCACTCTGACAGAGAAAGCTTACGAACTGTACCACTCTCCTGTTCCTATATGAAGCAAATAGATAAGACTTGAAACAACTGCACACAATACATGAATACACCTACATAAACCTAATCAAAATGAAAAATTTTAGGAATATCATTGGTTAGGCAGAGGTTTAGAGAATAAATTTCATAGTATGGATAGAAAGATCACCAGCAATCCACAGTGAAGTAGTGCACAAACCAGAGTTAGAAAAGCAAAGTTCAAGTAGTTCCAGGGCAATCACAGTTAATGGAGAGAGGGAAGGACATGCCCACAAAAGTTTGAATTCTCATGCACATTTTGAAATCACTGCATAGAATAGGTCATGAACAGAGTTTTGAATGAGCTGGGAGCTTAATAAGAACACTTTCTAGTAAATGGGGCTATTAGGGCACAATTGTAAAGAGAAACTTCCTTAATGAAAAACTTCTCAAAAAACATGAAACACAATCCTCAAATCAAGTTCCAAAAACTAAGTACGATTTTTTAAATAAAAACTACTAGACTTGAGATACAGAGTAATATCTCATCACTCAGTAGTGTGGTAACATTATTTACAACCAAGGTTCCATTAAGAGACACTCTCTAGCATCAGTCACTGCCACCATCCATTTTAGGAGACACAAGTTGTCACATAATGCCCCTGATTTTCTGGATACATGAGAGTTCTTACTCTTGTATCCAGAAAAATCAGGGGCATTATGTGAGCTTAGCAATATAAATTCACCTTTCTATGTAAGCTTGGATGACAACAAAATAATTAACATGGTAATAATTAGAGATCCATAAACCAAGTCTTTATAATTCTTTCCTCCTCCAATTGCACGTTACTTAGATGACCAACTGGCTCAAAGGCAACGTCCATGAGAACCAGAAGAAGGGAAAAAGGCTCAAGACCAGTGGCATTGAGAATTAATTGAAGATGAAATTTTTCTTTGTACTAATAAGTTATGATGCTGCTGCAAGAATTGTCTACAGTAAATGATGCTTCATTATAAAGAGAATACTAGTTAACAAAGAAACATTGTTAGTGCATGACACAACAGAAGAATTAAGTGTGCCTTTTAAAAGGAAACCTTATACACCATGGATTGAAAACACTTGCTGTATTGTGGAGGGCTGTGGCTGTCACGTGACAACACTGCCCCTAACTGATCGGATGACAGCACTCTCCCTACCTGGTTGGAAGACACACCACTGTCAATCAAGGTTTGGCTCCTCCCCACCCATCAGTGCACATCTGACTGGCTCCTTTAAGCACCTTTGTACATGGCCTCTGGCCATTGGCCATTTTAAACTACCTGGGTTCGACCCCACCAGCACTATAAAGAGTGCCACATGTGCCTGATTCATTCTCTTTGTTTGCTCCGAGGAACTGTGGAACAACACTGGAGAGACAGTTGGTAAGGTGTGCATTTCAACAGGGTGAGGACTGTTCTAAGTTAGTATTCCCGGTAGCGTAGAGCTGTGCCTGCACTGAGTCAAGGGGTGGCGGGTAGCATTTTGTTTTTCCTTGATTGTCTGTACCCAGTTTGTTGTGTGTGCATATATGTATTTTACCCCTGTTGCAATTTTCCCACGCTCGCTATCACCGGTGCGTGTGTGTTACCCTCGTTAACTTTTCCCGCGTTTGTCTTTGTAAATAAATCATTTATCTCTAAGACTGTGTTCAGAGTCCTTGTCCTTTGAGACCTCGAATCTGTTTCATAACACTTGTTCAGGAAAGAGGATTCATTTCCCCCCCCCCCCCATTACATTAAGGTAATGACATTCCTTGTTTGTGAACTATGATTGAAAAAAAAAGGTTTCATATTACCATATCTTTTGATCCATCTTTCACAAATTCAAATGGAAGAAACATTAATCTTGGTGTTCTCAAATCATTTTTCAATCGGAATTTTCTGTCCCAAACTTCAAATTCTTCAGGGGTTAATAAACCATCCTCCTTAATCTTTGTCTGCTTATTCACTGTTGGAAAAAAACAGAAATATAGCTATACAGAAGCAAATGATTTTAAACAGTTTAAAACAAAAAGAGAATACATTTTAAAACTATTTCAAATATTCATTTCTAGTCAGTATATTTCCCTCAGAATATAACACAGAAAATACAGGCTGTCCCCAGATTACAAATGCCCAATTTATGGACACCCATACATATGAACAAGCTCCTATAATGTTATCAAATTCAAAAATCTGATTACGGTCCTACTTAGCTATTATGAATGGCAGAAATAGCATCATCTCTCCCTCCACTTTTAGTAATTGTTCTTTCACTTTAATCTTCCATGCTTTTGATGTCATTCATTACAATACTGTGGAGGTATGGTTACCATAGAGTGTTTTTGTGTATTTTTTGACTTAGGGACAAAATCAACTTATGAACATCTGTGTAAAAACAGAACCCATTTGGTACCCGGGGACAGCCTGCATGTATTTTAAAATAAAGTAGTCAGGGTCAAGAAATGATAGTCCACCGAGGAAATGATTTTTCTATTGTTAAAAAGTTTTAGAAGGATAGCAACAGAGAAAAGAACAGGCAAATCACCGAGTTGCTCTTTTTTCACCTTTTTGGTTTGAATATGGTGCATTAAAAATTCAAAATAATATTATTCCAATTCTGAAGAAAGGTGACATTAAACCTTAACTATTTTTCTCTCCAGAGATGATCCCTGACTGCTGAGCACATCAGCATTTTCTGTTTCATTACCTAATCAATCATAAAATACAACGAAACCAAGAGATAACTAATCAAAAGAACCTAGAATGTTTATTTGATATATATTAGCATCTTCCCCAAGTCAGAAGCAAATGAATTTATGTCCGATTTCTGGAACTTGATTTTGCCTGACATTTCAGCGCTGTCATTAAAGGTAAAATCCTACAAAATAGACTTGTTTAACATGGGGGCCAATGTCCCCATTGCATTTTCCAATTAAGAGAATTTTCCCAATCATCCAAAAAATATTCCTGTTTTGACAATCATAATCAAAAATCAGATCAATCAATCTTTCTGCTGTTTGTGGGAATCATATGCCTGCAAATGGATTCCACTCTTAACTGTAGAAAAGCATTGTTTATAAAGCACTAGTAGCTTATCTGTTTTTTTTATTTCACTGAATGTCAGGTTACAGTTTAGCTTTATTCATAACAGAACAAGGCCAGGCAGCATCTGCAAAGAACCAAGTATTGTATCAAGTCTTCAAAGCACCCTCTGCTGATAGTATTGAATAATTCCAACAGCATCTTGGAAGAGAGACAAATGCAACCTTAAAATTCTCAGAATATTCTGGCAATCATTTACTTTGCCCAGAAAATAAGCAAAGTAATGACCTATATTTCATAACTAACCTTATTTATGGTAAAATGAAATGGTTGGAGTTTCATTTAAATTCTCACCTATGAAATCATGTTTTCAGTTGAAGTGAAGATATGCAAGTTATTTGTCCCCCAGTGAAAACAGCTGAGCTGCAAGCTAACATTGAGAAAGGAAAAAGCACCCAAAAAAATATACATAGTTACTGACTTGAAAGTTTCAGACAGTGTAGCCTATTCACTGAAGCAAGAAAAATAAAGAAAATCAAATTAATGTTGAAAAGATCAAGTATGTAGACTACAAACCTCATTACAGCTTTGGTCCACATATGGACCAAAAGGCTAAATTCCAGAGGTAAAACGAGAGTGATTGTCCTCAACACCAAGGTGGTGTTTGGTAAGTGCTTCTGCTGAAACCATCCATTCTCAGCAAGAGGCTTAGAGCAACACATCTACACCACCAACAACAGGAAGAGGAGAGCACCCGTGCACAAAGATCTGAATGGGGGTGTGTGAAGGACAGAGGTCAAGTAAAACATTCAAAGGATTCAGAGATGGGGAAGATTAAGATTGAGAGTTAGAACAAGAGCAGTGTGGATGGGGGTAGGGGTGCGGTGAAGTAAAGAGTAAACAGACAAGGCCATTTGTACCCTCTTATGTGCATCCATACACTGAGAGGCATTTACATGTGAGCTTTACATCCATGCAGCAGACTCCATCCAATCAACTTGGTCCCTTTTCCCAGTGGATCAAGAAGTTCACATGGAACTTTGTGTACTAAGTGAAAAGAAATCAAACTTTGACATTGATCTCACTGACCTGAGTGATGCAAAATGAGTGAGAGATAGCTAGCTCTGGGAAAAAAAAAGGCAGAACGTACACCTTCTTATGGAAGGGCAAATCAACAGAGGCATGCCACCCTCACTGGGTGGACTTTACCATTTAAGTATGAGCTTGCATGTCTCAGCAGTTCTCCATGTAGACCTCCAGCTCGCTAACACAGAACCAACATTCTATTAACATCAGCAACTATGGCACAACCCTGGAAGCTGTAGACAAGAACAAGAAAGACTCCTTCAGTCATGGTAAAGAAAATTCCCGCTTGCATTCAAGGAGAAAAACTGATTCTCTCAGGCAGCTTCAACACTAGGGTAGGACAAGACACAATCCTTCGGCAAGTTGTGATTGTAAAGCTTGCTGTGTAAGGTCCTTCCTCCTAACAAAGTGATTGGAGGGGGTCTTGCCATAATCAACACAGAAACAAGCACAAGGCCTTCCATCAACAGTCCAAGGCCAGGCAAATATGCGAGATTAGACAGACTGGGCCAATATCTCCTAGACTTTAGAATCCCAATGAGGAAAGATTCCAAGGAATTAATTAATCATGGTTGACAAGGAATAGAGTATTAAGTTGAAAAAGAAAGCATAGAAGATGGCAAAACTAATGGTAAGCCTGAAGGTTGGGAAAAATTCAGAACCTAGCAAAGGAAGACCAAAAATCAAGGAGAAAAAAAAATCTACGACGGCAAACTGACAAAAAAAAGTTTCTTTTACGTAAGAGAGAGTTCAAAGTGAACTTTGACCCCTTAGAGAATGAGAAATAATTATGGAGAGCAAGGAAGTGGCAGAGAAGTTAAACATCAGTCAGAATTAAATACCATTACTACAGAGTTAATAATAAGCAAGCTAATGGGACTAAAAGACTGGCAAGTCCTTTGGACCTGGATACTTAAAAGTGTGGCTAAAGGCAATGGATGTACTGGTTACAATCTTCTGAAAATCTTTAGATTCAGGAGAAAAACCAGAGAAATGGAAAACTGCCAATGTTATATCCTTATTCAAAAAGTGTGGTAGGGAAAAAACAGATAAGCATAGGCCAGTTAATCTACCATCATTGAAAAAAAATGTTATAACCAATTATTGAGAAAATGAGATAAAAGCAGGGTCAATATAGTTTCATGAAAGGGAAATCATATCTGACAAATTTATTAGAGATCTTTAAAGAAGTATCAGCCAGAGTGGTTAGAGTGATAACCAACAAACGTAACGTGTCTGTATTTTTAAAAAGCACCACACAAAAGGTGACAAAAGATGAGAGATCATGGTATCGGAAGTAATATATGAGCACAGATAGTGGCTTGACTAACTAGCAGGAAGCAGCAAGTAGTGATTGTGGTGGGGGGGTGCAGGTTGTGATTGGTGACCTGTAGCCAGTGGGGTACCACAGGTAGCAGTGTTGGGACTACAGCTGTTTACGATATATATTAATGTAGAGAAAGGAAACAAATGTACTGCAGCCAAATTCACTATAAAAATACAGCTCAAGATATTGATAGGTTAAGTAAATATGCATAAAACTGACAAAAGAAACATAACATGGGAAAATGTGAATTTGTTCACTTTGGTAAGGAGAATAATAAAGCAGATTGAATGGAAAAAGACTGCAGTAAATTGCAATAAAAAGGGATTCAGGGGTACATAGAAGATAAAGTTAGCATACAGGTATAGCAGGTAATTGGAAAGGCTAATGGAATGTTGGCTTTTATTTCAAGGGGGCTGGAGTATAAAAGTCAGGATTCTTACTGAAGCTGTACAAGGCACTCATGAGACCACAACTAGAATACTGTGAACAGTTTTGATCCTTTTATTTAAAGGAAGTTATATTATCATTGGAAGCAGTTCAGAAAAGGTTCACTAGGAAGATCCTGGTATGGAAGGACTGCTGTACAAGGAAAGGTTAGATTGGGTTTGGAAGAATGAGAGGCAATTTTACTGAAACATAAGAATCTTATAGGGCTTAACAGAGTAAATGCTGAGAGTTTTCCTTTATTGGAGATTGTAGAACCAGAGGGCACAATCTCAGAATAAGGAGGTAGCCATTTAAGACAGAGACAAGAAAGAATTTTTCTCCAAAAGTTGTGAACCTTTTTAATTCTTTACCTCAAAACTGTGGAGGATGAATCCTTGAATGTATTCAAAGGAGAGTTACACATTTTTAAATCAGTAAGGGTATCAAGGATCATGGGCATAGGGTAGGAAAATGGTCTGTGGAAAGTTACCACAGAATCATAGAAGTGTACAGCACAAAGAAAGCTCCTTGCAGCCCACCTCAGCCATGCCGAGAGTAATTCTACACTAATCCCATTTGCCTGCATTGGGCCTGTATCCCTCCGCTTCTTTCCTAAGTACTTGTCCTAAGTCCTTTTAAATATTATAATTTTACCGGTCTCCACTACCTCCTCTGGCAGCCCATTCCAGATATGCACTGGTGTATTGGTACTGGTTTATTATTGTCACTTGTACTAAGGTACAGTGGAAAAACTTGTCTTGCATACCGATCATACAGGTCAATTCATTACACAGCACAGTTACATTGAGTTAGTACAGAGTGCATTGAGTTAGTACAGGTAAAAACAATAACAGTACAGAGTAAGGAGTCACAGCTACAGAGAAAGTGCAGTGCAATAAGGTACAAGATCACAACAAGGTAGATTGTGAGGTCAGAGTCCATCTCATCGGATGAGGGAACCGTTCAATAGTCTTATCACAGGGGGGAGTAGAAGCTGCCCTTAAACCTGGTGGCACATGCCCTCAGGCTCCTGTATCTTCTACCTGATGGAAGAGGGGAGAAGAGAGAATTACTCGGATGGGTGGAATCTTTAATTATGCTGGCTGCTTCACCAAGGCAGCAAGAGGTAAAGACAGAGTCCATGGAGGGGAGGCTGGTTTCCGAGACGGACTCGGCTGTGTCCACAACTCCCTGCAATTTCTTGCAGTCCTGGGCAGAGCAG
>JARFYF010000001.1:121322847-121339832 GCA_030265395.1 Rhina ancylostomus
TCTGATGGTGGAGGGGAAGAAGCTCTTTTCTGAATCATTGAGTATGGGTCTTCAGGCTCCTGTACCTCTTGCCCAATGGTAGTTGTGACACCACTCAACCAGCCGATCTCAGTCTTGTATGCCTCCTCATCACCATCTGAGGTTCTACCACCAGTGTCACTGGCAAATTTATAGGTAGCAGATGAGCTGTGCTTAGCCACACAGTCATGAGTGTAGAGCGAATAGAACAGTGGGCTAAGCACACATCCTTGAGTGCATCTGGGTTGTCAGCAAGGAGGAGAATGTTATTACCGATCCACACTGACTGTGGTCTCCTAATAAGAACGTCGAGGATCCAATTGCAGAGGGAGGTATAGAGACTCAGGTCTGGAAGCTTGGTGATTAGTACTGAGGGGATGATGGTGTTGAACGCCGAGCTGTAAACAATAAATGGCAGCCTGACATGTTTTGTGGTTGTCGAGGTACTCCAAAGCAGAGTGGAGAGCCAGTGAGATTGCATCTGTTGTATACCTATTGTGGCAGTATGCGAATTGCAGCAGGACCTTGCTCAGGAAGGGTTCATTCCAGCCAATAGCCAACATCTTGAAGCACTTCATTATGGTAAATCTGAGTGCTACTGGGCAATAGTCATTGAGGCAGCTCACCCTGCTCTTCTTGGGCACCAGTATGATTGCTGCCCTTTTGAAGCAGGTGGGAATGTCAGACTGCAGCAGGGAGAGGTTGAAGATATCCTCAAACACTCCAGCCAGTTGGTTGGCACAGGTTTTCAGTACCAGGCCGGGTACATAGTCAGGACCTGACGCCTTGCAAGGGTTCACCCTCTCGAAGGATGTTCTGACGTCAACCTCCGAGACAGAAATCACATGGTCAATTGGATACTGTGGGAATTCGCACAGGTGTAATGTTATTCTCCCTTTCAAAGTATGCATAAAAGGCATTGAGCTCGTTGTTTCCACAGATACTGCTCCATCTGGTGAGTTCTTCTAGCAGATTGTTTGTTGCTTCAGATTTCAACATCTGCAGTTTTGTGTCTCTAAGCTGAAGAACTAGATACACTGAGTGCCACTGCAAGGAGCATAACAGCCAAGGGTAGTTCTCCTTTTGAGAAATGGCTGATCTTAAGCACTCCACACCATGCACAGGGAACTTTGCCACACCATGCACAGGGAACTTTGCCACACCATGCACAGGGAACTTTGCCACACCATGCACAGGAAACTTTGCCACACCATGCACAGGAAAGTTAAAAAGTGAATTGGTGTCCTATCAAGTGGGCCGATGATGCCTTTTTAATTAGGGGTCACCGTTTTTGAAAAGGTATGAAAATCCATATTTTACAATAGAGTCCCATAGAAAAGAGAAAATTCAACTAACATAATATACAGTCATCCTGATTTGTGTATATCACCAATATTTTGGGCTCCTGAATCAATTCTTAATCCACCGCTATTTTTAAGTACATTCATTGGGAAAAACAATACTTGCCCATTTTCTGCTTTTCTTTTCAAGGACTCTTGATCTTTTAAAAGCTGTTGATGATTATCATAAGCCACCATGAGTCTGGGAGATAGAAAACAATTAGTGGCTGTTCCCACGCAAAAGAGATTTTAAAAGTTATTTTGTTTGAACAGATCAAAGACTGTCATTAATGCTATTCCAGGAAAAGGAATGAAGACAAAATCTGATTAAGCTAGTTGCTTGAAGACTGACATGTATTTCAGAATGTTCCTGGAATGCTCAAGTGACACAACTGAAGTGCCCAATAGGGTAAGAGATCTTTACTTCTGTTTGGCATCATAAGCAGAGTATGATTGCACATATGTGCTCTTGTTATTACAGATTCTAACCCATTTCCCATGTTGTACATCGTACACTGTCACAAACATGGAAAATGGATCAAGGTGAATCAGCTGTCAGGATATCAATCTGATCTTTAAAATGAATTAAACAGTAAGCAAAATAATGCATAAAACATTACCTTAAGATAACATATCTAAGTTGTACTTCTGCTTCTCACTAAAAGAATTACCAATTATCAGCCATTCAATAGCATTTTCCTTAGTTTTGCAAAATACTTGAGAATCTACACAGTAAAAAGTGGAAATTGATGATTTAATTTATATTAAAAAAAATCCTCAGATTTGGATTAGAGGGAAAGGTAAAATACTGATAATACTAGTACAAAAGCAGAAATTTGTTTAAAAGGCCACCTGGATGAAAGGGAAAAAATGTACAAATTAAAGATCAGGTAAACAACAAAGACCAATGTTTCAAATGTTTTTATGTTTAAGAATACATTCACCAGTTTCCCACTAAACAAACAGATTTAAAAATACATTCTTTTGTTTCATAATGTCCACTGAAACAAAAATAAAACTCACCTTTTCACATCTGAGCCAAAGTCTTCCAAAAATTCAACTTTTCGCTGGGAGAAGGCAATTCTTGTTTCAATAGGCATTGAGCTACTTATTGCAATGTCAAATGCATTCAGGATGTTTTCCTCATTCAGTTTGAGGTCTGAATTGTATTCAAATACAGTTTGGTGCTTTCCTAAAAGTTAAAACAAAATCAACCACCATTATTCAAATGTTTGCAACATCCAAAATACTACCTAGTTAAAATATGGCAATACTTATTTCATAGAAACTAAATGACTACATTTAATTGTTCAGCTCCCAAGTCAGAATCCCGAGTTGGATTCCCAGTCTTGTCAACAATTTGCACTTGGGCTTCCATGGAGAAGTTTCATTCGTCTTAGTCAGCCTGGAGAATGGGAGGGAAAATAAAAATCAGCACTTTTTTGAAAATACATATCCTGAACTGGTGGACTGTGGCAATTTTTTGTCACAGGATGGGAGTAAGAGAACATACCCAGCTGTACACAGCATGGTATATGGTAGTAGAATAAAGTCATTAGAGATGATCCAATGGGTCAAAATATTGTAGAAGGTAATCTGAAAATACACAGGAATGACGAAAGTGAAAGCTCAAGTAAATATATTTCTGTTCAAATTGCCCACAAATGTGTTAATTAAAAAAAGAACGATTCATACAGAAATACTGCACATTGAAATTGAAACATTTAACTAAATTAAACAGAACCATTTTTATCCAACTTTAAATAAATCACATTTTATCTAGGCATAACAGATACTAACTTTGCAGAAGGCATAATCTTCAGAATTATGTTGGTTACAATAATGGCTTTTTAAAAAAATGTAACTATTGTGATAGTTGCATTCTTGATTTTACTAATATGCACATATTAACAGAATAGAAAATTGGAAATGTACTGACTATAGTAACCAAAAACCAGAAACAGGCCTAAACTGGCAATTTGAGAAAGCCTTCATAGTTTCTGTCACCTCATGCAACATACAATCTCAGGTTTGGATGATATTAAAATTCAACAGGGATCAAAAACAATGCTGATATTTCACAGTATGATCAACCACATTTGTCATACAAGAGCATTCATACCGTTATAACATTTGAATTGTACTCTGTACATTTTTCTTTCGCAAACAATTCAATGGGGTGGTTGGGAGGAGTGGGGTGGAGGGGAAAGGGAGGTTACCCCACAGATGAAATAAGTGGCAAGGACTAACTAATCTTACTGAGTTCAAAACATATCCTCCTCATTAAACTGGAGATGAGGAGACAATGGTCTGGGGGAGTGTGGTGAGAACAGGGGAAAATGGAGAAAAGCCAAGCAAAGGAAGCTTCAAATACTCTTTATATTTTAGAAATAACTGTGAGGTGGCGCCATCCCAGCACATTATCTAATGATGGAATTATACACGTTTGCCCATAAATCCAACTGAATAACATTTCAGTGATTCAATTTAAATACTAGATAGTTATTCTGATTCCATTACAAAACTCTATTAGGTATATTCTTTGCTGTTAACTTTGTACGCCTAGGGTTCACCTTTTTTGACAGCACTTCCTTCTAGTGATGAAATGGGTTCAATATGAA
Organism: Rhina ancylostomus; assembly: GCA_030265395.1. Taxonomy (NCBI): domain Eukaryota; kingdom Metazoa; phylum Chordata; class Chondrichthyes; order Rhinopristiformes; family Rhinidae; genus Rhina; species Rhina ancylostomus. The sequence goes on from JARFYF010000001.1 coordinate 121,326,827, forward strand.
CAGAACTTTCATTAGTTTTGAAAGTGGCTGTGCATGCAAATGAGTTTGCTGTAATTTTCACAGGGCACTGGGTAAGAATTTTTGCTGGCTTTGATAGAATGCACATTAGATTTATATTTACAAGTTTATTATAATCAATGCTATTATTCTATTAATGTAGAATATTTCCAGATGTGAAAAGTGTTCTTCAACTTCACTAGAATTGAAATCTGCAATTCTGCCCCACTAGCTTGTTTGCAATTGTCTGTGTTTTAAAAGTTCAGATTTGAGATAATTTAATTCATACCTTATCAAACTCTATGGCTTCCACTAGAACCTTCCTGGCCTTTGGAAGACTCTTCTCTACTTTGAATAAAAGACGAGCCAACTTCACAGCATAGAAAGATGCCTCATTGGGTGTTTTACTGTTTTTAATAGCATCTTGCAGCAGAAACTCTGCTTCATCAATATTTCCGTGGCGACGTTCTAGACTCACTCGTCTTAAGCGGACCATTGCTAACCCTGGTACAGATTCTTCTAATGCTTTCAGGATTCTTCTTGCTTCATTGATGTTCCCTGTGAACAGAAATTTTTAAAAAATATTTTAAATACTTATTGTTAAAATTAGTCTTGGCAACGAATCACGACTATCATTTTATCAAGCTGCATCAATTCAATCACTACGACAAGATCTCTGTCCAATGGAATTTAACGGTATGGATTATGATTTAAGGGTTTATAGCAGCTTACCTTGCTGTTCCTCGAAAGCTGCCCAAAGTAAGTGAACCATGGGTTTCTTTGAGAGATGAACTGTACATGCTCTGCTATAAACATGTCGTACACCTTCATTGCTGTGGTTCTCCATATATTTGGCATACTGAAAAAAAAATCAGAAAATTTGTAAATAACTTTCTTTGCGATTCAAATTAATGATTGTGTTAAAGGCCTGCAATTGCATTTTACTGTGGAATACCACTATTTTTCATTAACAAGTCAGAAGTAATTAACAGCTCTTCTTGTTGAATTGCTGTGGCCCATTTAATTCAAATTTCAATGCCAAGATCAAGTTTTGGACAGTAAGACGGAATATTTATTTGAACTTTGATGATGAAGGCCTTACAAATCATAACATAGATCTCATAAATTAATGACTTTGAGTCACTACATTCAGCAGGTGCATTTAACAATGTTAATATTTGAAAAAACCCAAGCCAACTGAGATTAAATTTAATTTTATTGAATCTAATAGTTGCACCAGTGTCACAGATTTTGGATCACCCCTTAAGATTTATTTTCCTCTTATTGATCTGAGAGCATAAGAAATAAAAGAGGAGGCCACAGTCCACCATTCAGTAAGATCATGGATGATTCTTGAGCTCAAATAATCTGTAGATTCAGGGCTACATTCTATACACAGCAAGTAAAAATAGCAGCATTTTGAATAAGGTTAAAATAAAGACACTTACTTTTATCCAGAAGTCTTCATAAAGGGCACAAGCAACAAGGCACCTCTCAAACAAAACCACTACTCGTTCAAGGGTTCCATTTTCTATCTCAAAGTCAAGATAATCTTTCCAATTTTTTAGCTGTGCTTTTTCCAGCGGCTTCACGTGAAAGTAAGGTCGTTTAATCTATCACAAAGAAAATTTTTTTAAAAAATGTTTTACTCACGTAAAAGTTGGAACTAGCTATTTCACTTTTTTTTTTAAAAATCACAAAAGATTATTCAGCAAACCAAGCATACACTAATAACTTCCCTCACAGGAATAATTTTGATTCATTCCACGTCCTTGCTAATTTTCCATACCTTTTAATATTTACCTTTTTCAAATAATTATCTAAGTAATTTAAAACAGAAAAAGCTCAGCAGGTCAGATAGCACATGCGGAAAGTGAAAAAAAATGTTAACTTTCAGATCAATGACTTTCTGTCAATTTCCAACCTTAAATATTTACTGTAGAGAGAGAAAACAGTTATTGAAAAGCAAAAAAAAAGTGCAGATGATGGAAATCTGAAACGAAAGCTGGAAAATACTTAGAACAGGTAGCATCTGTAGAGACAGGAAAAACAATTAATGCTTTTGATATCCTCTTTAATTCTCTTATGATTATTTTTGAAGTAGTAACTTTTTCTTAAAGTGTAACCTATCAAAGAATTTTAGACTTGTTATAATACTAAATGTGCTGTTCGGTCCATTGAGCCTATTCTTGTCTTATAGAGGATCCAGCAAAGAATAATCAATTGATGTTTTCTATCATAAACCTATTTGACATTTAATGAAGTGCTTCTTAAAAGAACATATAATCCCCTTCAACATTATGTCTTTGCTACAATTTAAAGATCTCATGTGATCCACTTTTTAAATACATGAATTGGATCGAAAAAAAAGGTATTTCTTCAAAGGCTTAGTAATAGCACTTATTACAGTTGTAGATAGTAATTTACTTGCAAACAAAGCAAACTACTTAATTTCCTTGCTATATTCCCCTTCACGAACTGAGTAACACGTTTTCCAAATCATTGGCACAATTATCCACTTATTTAACAAAGTATATAATGGCACTGGAGGCAGTCCAAAAGAGACTACCTAAAGCTGATTCCTGGAATGATAGTTATTTTTTTATTATTACAAGTGGCTCAAGATACTAGATTTATATTTCTTGAAGGTTAGGAGAATGAGGGGTGTTCTATGACCTATTGAAAAGTACAATGGTGACATTAGCGGGCAGGGCAGAGTAGATATCTATATTGACTTGATGATAAATATCTGAAAGATCAGGGATTTAAGGGCTCTGGGAAACTGGCACAGAAGAGGAGAAGAGGCTAAGAGTAGATCACACTAAATGGCAGGGTTGGCTTGAGGGCCCAAGACTCCTTTCCCATTTTCTTATGTTCTTATCCTTCCATAGAACCTTGGAAGATTATAGTTAGAGCTGCCACAATTTCTTTAAAGACAAGATGTAAATGATTGAACAAAAATTTGACCTAATGCTTTAGAAGAAAACATTGTAGCAATTTTACAGTCAAAGATTGAGTACAGCTGTTGTGTTATAAATAGGCAGAGAATACCAAATGCAGAAATACTTTGAATATTATTAGATCTACAATACTTTAAAATGAAAGGCAGGAGAATCACAGACTAAACAGTCATGGACATTGCCTTTACAAGGGAGCTTGGCAAGATAGCTCAATTTTTTTGTGTGCTGCATAGAACACTTCCATTCAAAACATTGGAGAACTAACCCAGTAGGTATCAGCTAGTCAACCTAATGTCAGTGAGGCTAAAACTACTGGAGACTTCTCTCAGTAATAAAAAAAAATCAGTTCCCACTTGGAGGAGTAAAAATTGGAGGCAGATAGCAAATAGTATTTGAGATGAATATAGAGTAATTTGATGAACTAGTGTGAACTAAAGACTGCAAAGTAAATGTATGTATGGGTTTTCAAAAGGCATTTGATGAAGGAATCCATTAACTGATTTATTCAGAACAAAAAAAAAATGCAATTAATAGGACAATGGTAACTTGCCTTAGTAACAAAATACAAAATGGTGATTAGTTCTAAGGAAATGTGCAGAGTTGTTGACCACTTGCATTTGTGGTTAGAACAGCATTCCATTCCCGAGAACCGTTTGTAACCTGAACAGTTTGTAAGTTGGAAATAAACTGAAACAGCTGGAGAGTGAGCTGGTACAGGAAGAGCAGCCATTAGCTGGCCTCACTGACCATGTGAGTGAATGAGTGAGTGAAACTGCTCAGTGCTCCCAGCTCTGCTTGCATATATGGGGTGTCGATAAGTCATGTGTTTGTAACCCAGGGAGAACCTGTACTCTAATCCAGTAATAGGAGTATAATTTACAAATCTGTGGATGATTGAAAGCTTGATAAATGAAGCCAGCAGGATAACAACAGTCCAGGAAATCAGACAGACCAGAAAAATAGGTAGATACATGACATATGCAATTTATTATGGATAAGAATGAAGCAAAGCACTTTGGAACTAATAGAGAAGGAAAGTAAAACCTCAGTGGCTCTATTTTGTGATGAGCTGTGAACAAGTCAAATAGGTAAGTATATTCACAAATTTTAAGGCAAAAGGGGGAAGATGAGAATGATTATGGTATACTTGGTTTTATAAACAGTAATTTAAAACAAAAGATGTTATGCTACACCCTTACACATCTGACTAGAGTGCTGCATGCATGTCCAGACAGCACACATTAGGAAAGATGCTAAGGCTTTAGAGTGAATAATAAAGCAGTTTGCAAGGAATGATGGTCCTTAGTTACTTGGAGAAATTAAGTAAAATAAGGGTGTTGTCCTTAAACCAGAGAAATGAGAAGTGGGCTAGGTATTCCAATCTAGGAACAGTTCTGTTAAAACAAAATAGAATGTTTTCCTCTGGCACATGGATCACTAACAGAAGATCTTAGATTTAGAAGTAATTGATAAAAGAATTTGAGGGGATACCCATGAATTCCATGGACACTCCACACATCTAGAACAGAAAACACCAAAAAAATGGAAGTAGGTTGCATGAGAACTTTCAAAAGCATATTTTACTTGTTTAGTTTTAGGAGGAGAAGACTGGGGATTGTGTGTAAATAAAGTGGACTGGTCTCTTGAACTGGCAGAGACAAGATCTGACTTCAATCATAAACTTAAGGATTCTGTAAATACTTGGTACGAAATAGGTAAGCAACATTTATAAGTAATGTTTAGGGCTTGAATTTTCCTGTTGCATCTATATAACACGTATAAGTCCTTGCTGGCAATTAATGTTTTTTGCTTTCTTGCTATCAGGCCACTGACCAATATATCCCTCAGACTAATAGGATTGGTCAGAATCCATCAACATATCTTAAAAGCCACATGCAATATTCTGAAATGGGAGGTAGTTTACAAGGAGTTCTGTTACTTGGAGAATAAATAAGGTGAAGATTTTAAATACATAATTAAGAGAAAAGTTGAACCAACCTGTAAGTTGTTATTTCTCTGGTTACTGACAAAACTGCCTATTGGATTCAGAGCAATTAGATGGAATCAACTTGTGGTACTGATAACATGACAGGAAGTGATATGAAAATAAAAAACAAGCATGAGGAGAAGGGGAATGTCACTCATCAAGCAGTTCAGCTAATGGTGCAATCAGATTACATTGAATAAAACCACAAGACACTCTGTTTTTACAAAAGAGCTTCAGCATTGAGAAATGTGCCAAATCCATTCCAGCATTACAAAAATATTTGCTGGAAGTTTTGGGAATGATAACAACACATTGAAAGCTTGGTGAGTAATTTTAAAAAAAGCTATTACCCCTTATAAAAGCCCTGTGATACATGGTAATCCAACTGCTATTCGTGCAAGTCTTGACCAAAGTTCTTTAATGCTCAACATTAATCAATTATGCCAAATACTAAACAAAACTGAAAAGCAGTCTCAAACTGAATTAAAAAGAAATTCAAGTCTTACCAATATTCTTCTAATTTTCAAAGAAACAAATGGTCATACATCTTTTCCTTAAGATTAGGCATGGAAAATATTAGAAATCTTCCATACAAATAGCACATACAAAGTCTAAGAAATATTATGCTTAATTTGCTTTTGTGACTATTTACTATTGTTAAAAATACTTACCCCTTCCTCAAAAGCCCATCGTCGGCTAACTTCATTCTCATTATGATTATATATTTCCTGACGAACTTCAATAATTCTATGGCGCATATTTTCTATTTCAGAAACAATCTAGAAGGAGAACAAAAAATTCTCAGCAAAATCAAAAACAATTAAAACCAATCTGAATGAGAATAAATAAGGAGGTAAAAGTGAAGTGCACAATTCCACATTCTGATAACAGATATAAAGTTTGAAGATCAGTTAACAATCTAAAGAAATCTACACAAGTACAGCATCTGTAACGGAAGCAGGGGTAAGAGAGATGCACAGACAGACAAATCTAGAAAAAGAGAGAGAGCGTGAGAGAAATAAAAACAGAAAAGGAAACAACAGAAGAAAATAGTGCAAAAAGAAGATAGTAAAATAGAAAATGAAGTAATAAAAGTGGAAGGTAATAAAAAGGAAAAAGATATGAGAGGAAAGTATATAAAGAGGAGAAAAGGGGCATAGGAACATAAAAGATAAAAGAGTAGATCCTTCAGGTCTTCATAGTTACTCTGCCATTATAGCTGATCTTTCATCTTAGTGTGACTTTCCTGCATTAAATCCTTTTCCATACTTTATATCCAAAAATATACTGACCTCTGCCTTAAAAATACTGAATGACACAGCTTCCACAGCCCTCTTGGGGACAGAATTTTAATGGTTCACTGTTCTCTGGATGAGGAAATTTCTTCTCATTTGTTTTGTTTGGCTGATCCCTTATTGTGAGTCTGTGACCCTGGTTCTCGACACCCCAGCCAGAGGAAATATTAACTTTGTAACCCACCAATCCCTGAAAGAATTTTGTATGTTTCAATGGGATTTCCTCTCATTCTTCTAAAGAAATCAGGTTCAGTTTGCTTAATCTCTCCTCAGAAAACAAACCCACCATCCCAAGAATCATTCTGGTGAACCTTTATTGCATTCCCTCTGTCAAAAATCTTCCTCAATAGGGATGCTAGATCTGTTCACAATATGCCAGGTGTAGTCTCACCAGGACCCTAGATAATTGCAGCAATATACTCTGCATTTAAGACCGACATATTATTTGCCTTGACCTTGCTATATCTGCATGCTAACTTTCAATCATTTATGCACAAGAACACCTGGGTGCCTCTGAACACCAACAGCTTCCAATCTATCACCATTTACAAAAACATTTTCAATTATTTTCTATGAAAATGGATGACCCCAAATATTTCACATAGGATTCAACCTGCAATGTACATTCACTTAACCTATCCATACCCCCTTGCATCCTCTGTTTCTGCCTCAAAGCCCACACTGCCAGCCAGGCAGCTCTGAAGGGAGCAAGCAGCAGTGATTGTAGGGGAAGGGATCGCCTCACTCTGGAAGTGATCAAGTGATAAACAGTCGGTCAGTGGGATGGGGAGAACGGAGTGTGGTAGAGAGGAAGCAAGAGAGAGAGTTTAGGAGTAAAAACAAAGGTGACTGAAGGAAGGACCAAGGGAATGAGAGGAGGCAATGAGAGTGAGGGAGAGAGTGATCAGGTTTGAAGCCATAGTCATGTGCATTTTTGTTCTTGTGTGCCTGTGGTCAGAGTGCATCTGTGTGTCCACATACTATGCAGCAGAACCTGGTCTCTAATTGTCTTGGGATTTCCTGTGGTAACTGGCATACAATGGCCAACTCAACATAAAAGACTTCACAGACAGGCATCTTCCACACCTCAGAACTGAGATGGTATCAATTAAGAAAAATACACTTCAAAACATTTATATAAACCATGAATATCTGGGGCCCCAGGACAAATCCCTGCCAGTATAAGACTCCTGACCCAAAAATGACTCATCTATTCTTATTCTGTTTTCTGTCTATTAATTTTCAGTCTATGCCATAGATCCCTAATACCCTGCCCTCTAATTTTGTGTGGCACCTTTTAAGACATCAACTGTTTTTTTTCCCTCATCCATTTTGCTAGATGCAACCTGAAAATAATCAGATTTGTTAAACATTATTTCCCTTTCATAAATACAGATGAACAGGAAGGAAAAGAAAAAATGTCCAAAATGATTAAAATAAAAATACTAAAAGAGTGAAAGCAAAGTTTGACAAAGAGGGATGAAGTAGAAAGAAAGCAAAATATAAAGATAAAGATGCAGAAAGAATCTGAAAATGTGAAAAAAGCAGAAAAGGACAACGGAGAGGACAAAGGGGAATAATATAAGACTGGGCCTTGAAATGAAAGAGGAAAAAAAAAGAGAAAATACATAGAAAGTCAGAAAAGAAAAAAGAATGAGAAAGAACAATCCCACATTCCTGTTTAATTAATCCAATCTCTGATTGTAATTGAAAGTCAAAACATGAACAGTATATTTCATGTATTTGTTATCTGATGTTCTTTTTAAAGCCCCAATTTCCACAAACAGTATTCTTGTTCTTTGAAAAATAGTTTGCATAATAAAGCAGATAACACAATGATTTCATTTTTGCTCAACAGAAGAGTATCTATCGATTTTCTGCTGCACAATTACATTCCTGCTCTGAGGGGGGAGTTAATCTTTAAACTGAAGAGTTTAACTCTTCCATTTATGAAAGAGTGATTAATTGAGAGCTGGTATACAAATACAGAAAAGGAGGAACATTAATAAGTGAAAAAGAGAATGGAGCATCACATTTTAGTATAACTATGGCCAAAAGGTATTTTTTATCAAATTATCTATCAATAGCCATAACATTCACTATACTCATTTAACCTTTAAAAAGCTGCAGTTTAATTATTAACTAAGCAGGAACTAAATTGCAAAGATTGCAACATAAAATTTAAAATATGATATTGAATTATAAAATAATTAAAAAATTCTTTCATACTTGTATCTTGTTCAAGCTACTTTAATAAACTAATTAGATAAATGTATTCAGAGGGGCTGCATTCTCACAATTGGAATGAATAAATCAGACAACATACAAACATCAGGAACTGCACTTCAAGAAGTTTTTAGTATTATATGTGGGTGGACCAGATGAAAGTACAACAAAAAACACCAGAATCCCACATGCAGGAATAAGGGGCAAAAGAGGAGGAAAAGATAGCTTTTTTCCTCATGTTTTCTGTCAAGACAATATTCTATGACTTCTGTCAATGAACCCACACAGCTCAAGTTTGACTTTTTAAGATTACGGTATCAAAAAGAAAGGCAACAGTGCCTGGGATATAGCTCTTCATTCAGCAGCAGTAAGTGATAACTTACCACTGATTTTGTTCTCTCTTAATGATCTAAGGCACTGAGGTTAGCTAGAGCAGTTATTGATCCTGGCATAAAGCTTCAACATTGCAAACTTTTCTGGTCAGTCTAAGCTCATGGTAGCACTCTAGTCTTCATTAGAAGATCTGAATTCAAGCCCCATTCCAGAAGCTTGAGCATACAATCAAGCCAGGTACTTCAATATAGAACAGAGAACTTCACTTCTGGAGGTACATTCTTTCTAATGAAATATTAAATCAAAGTCCCAGGTGGACATAAAGATCTTAAGGGATTGTTGAAACTGCAAAGTTCTCTCAGTAGCCCATCTAATATTCATCTCTCAACTAACTCCAGTAAAACAGATTAGATAGATTCACCTAACTGATGGCAAGAGTTGTTGAAAATCAGTCCCTGGGTTTCAAAACATTAAACAACAAAACTGCTTTGGTTGCTAAAACCCATCATAATATTGTGAATGGCACTATACGAATCTATGTACTTTCATTCTACTTCTTGAAACTGACCCTGTGACTCCTCAGATAACGAAGCAGTCCACAACCAAATGCAACAAGACCTGGAAGATATCCAGGCCTGGGCTGCTGTGTGCCAGGCAATGACAATATCCAAAGAGAGAAAATCCAGCTATCACCCTCTGGCATTACCTTCAGTGAATTCCCACATTATCAATATCCCAGCGGTTACCATTAACCAGAAGCTGAACTGGAGTAGCCACAAGCACAAAACTACAAGAGCAGGTTAAAGGCTAGGAATGCTGAGGCATGTAACTCACGTCCTAACTCCCAAAAGCCCATCCATCACCTATAAGGTTCAAGTCATAATTTGCCTGGATGAATGCAGCCTCAACAACATTCAAAAAGCTTGACACCATACAGGACATAGCATGCCGCTTGATCACATCCTTTCATTCACTCACTCCTCCAGCGATCCACAGTAGCAGCAGTTTGTACCTTCTACAGGATGTACTGCAGCAACTCACCAACGCTCCTAATACAGCATTTTCCAAACCCAAAACCTCTACCAGCCTGAAGGACAAGGGCACCAAAAGCATGAGAATAACTACCACTCAAAGTTGCCCTCCAAGCCACACACCATCCTGACTTGGAAACATATTGCCGTTCCTTCACTGTCACTGGGTTAAAATCCTGGCACTCTCATCAACAGCACTGTGTATATACCTACACCTTAAGGAATGCAGCGGTTTAAAAAGGCAGCATACCACCATCTTCTCACAGGCAACCAACGATGGGCAAATAAATGCTGGCTTAGCCTGCAAAACCCTCATCCCTTGGATGAATATAAAAAAGATCCCATGAAGTCAGAGTCCGTATATCCAGACCATGCAATGCAGAAGATTTAGCTCCCCACAACCAGCTGCTCCATCAACTCATCTATATGCTTTTGAAATGTATAAAATCCTATCTACAAGTTTCAGCAACAGTGACTGAAAAATGTGTTAGTATATTCCTAACTAAAAATAACTTTCTCCTAATGTATTTGATTATTAGAAACTGTAACACCAGGAGCAGAAGACAAACATAAAATTTACATTACCTGGTTGGCCCCGACTTATTATGTGGCATTGGGACTAATGATCAAACAAGTGTACAATTAGGACTGGTAATCAACCATCAAATGATCCTTTCTATTACTTCATATCCTTTCATATTTGAGGTTTTAAGAATTGGGAAAAGGAGGAATTAAGGAAAAAGGATTCTGAAATCTGACAGCAGTAGGGGACATCAGGATCTAATAGTATGAAGAAATGTTACGAATGAAGCACAGGGCCTGATAGTGGCAAAGTGGGCAAAGAACAAATGCTGCAAATCTGAAATAAAAACTGAAAATGGGGTAATCTAACCTGATGGCATTGCTCCCATCATTCTGTTTTTAATAAAGCTAAAAGAGGGCTATTAGTAAAAATGTCTTTTTCTCATTTTTTCAAGTTTTGGAAAGAACTGGAGTCAGTATAACAAAGTAGCAGAACAGAACTTTAAAAAAAAGAACAAATTTATGGCTACTTGATCATTCATGAGTGATGTGTGTTAGTTACATTCATGTATTTTGAAATTCTCAAAATTATCCAAAACATTCTGACTGCAGATAAATCATAAAGTTGTTATGTAGTTCACATTACTTGTGCAGGATCATTTATGTCAATTGCAGCTGCTACATCACTTCTTGGAGTACCATCATTGTCAAAGTGTTCATTTGTGGATGCCAGCTCTTGACGTAGTTTAATAAAATCCTCTGGTGAGATTAAATCTTTTGGCAAATTATTCTGAACATGATCTCTAAACCTGAAAAACAGTAGCATCATTTATACCATATGGGATATCTCACAGTAATGAGCCTTTTATTACCAGACAAAAAGTTAGGAAAGAAAATTCCAGTTTATAATACAAAATATTGGGATACACTACAGGAATTTTCCTACCCTGAAGATTCAGTTTATTGTGAATTTCACATTTAATCCTTTGTTGACTGTAGTAGAATTTCTGCACAAAAATAAAAATAAACTATTACAATTTTTAATTTACTAAGAATATGGAAAATTTAAAAAAAATATTCTGAGGGTTAGCACAGTTCTTGAATTTAATTTCTTAATGATTTTTGCAGACGATACCAGTCAGGAAATAAAAGGTATTTAAAAATTGAGGTTTTTAGTGCAGAATCGTTAGGCACTCATGAACAGCCCAACATAATAAACAATGTCTGCAGCAATAAAATTCTAACATTGATAAACTGCAACAAATAAAGGCATTATACAAGATGGAATCTGTGCCAGCCAACTTTCTTAAACTTTGCTTGCCAACTAAGACAAGAAGTGTCCTCATTCCATATGTAACTAACCATCTGTGCTTCTTTCTCCCATTTCTATTTTTTTTTAATACAAGTACTTCGGTGTTTGTCTTCATTCCTCGAAAAGCAGAACAAGATTTTCAAATAGCAGGACGTGATTTGAAGTACAAATATAAGTGTTTTTCAGTTTTGATTCTTCTACCTTACCTTTGGAAGTGATGACTGTAGAGCTGCGTTGGAATACCAAGAATACGATCATAAATTGCTGTCACCTCTTCCAGATTTCCCCTGTCATTTTCCCAGTTGATGTAAGTTTCCCACAATCTATCTGAGCGAAAGTCTGTTCCTGCAGCTAACACAGCATGTTCAAACACACTGTAAGAATATAGAAAAAAATGTCAGTTTGTTGCTGTAACCAGAAGTTTCCATGTGTATTTTCTTTTGAAACCCCTAATTGGTATAACTGAATGCAAAACATTGCAAATATTTATGGTCAAAATACATTCAACATAATTAAAGTTTCAGCAACCATTTGTGCTCATTTTAAAAACACTTCAGAAATAAGCCCTACCCACAATTCTGGCCACAGCCCAAGTAGAATTTATCACTTTCTGTTTCTGTTAATTATACCAATTTAAACTTTATTTATACAGCACAGTAACAGTCCCTTCCAGCCCAATGAGCCTGCACTGCCCAATTACACCCATGTTAACCTACTAACCCATGTGTCTTTGGAATGTGGGGGGGAAACTGGAGCACCCGGAGGAAACCCATGCAGTCATGAGAAGAACGTAGAAACTCCTTAGAGAGCAGCGGGAATTGAACCTCGATTGCTGGCGCTGTAACAGCATTACACCAACCGCTACACTACCGTGCTACCCCAAAGACTTTGAGGAGGATCTGAAAAGAATACAAGCTGGACTTTCATAGAACAAGGCTATATTATAATTGGCAAGTTCAAATATTTAAAAAAAACTGAATTCTGTACTTCAAACTAACCAGAAATACTTCTGGATATTTTCTAAAAGTTGTCTTCAATAATAAAATCACATTCCTCACAGGTGGTGGCTGATAACTTCATAATCATATCTTTTTGGGCCCAGACAATAATAATAAAACTATGCCTTGGTCTGTAATCCCCACTCCTCTGGCACTCTCCTCAAAAAAGAAACTCCCATCTCTTAATCCCTGTATTTCTGCAATCTCATTTTCTTTTCCAAAATAAATTCATAAATTAATTTATTATTGTCACATGTACGGAGGTACAGTGAAAACTTGCCTTGCATACCATCCATACAGATCAACTCATTACAACAGTGCACTGAGGCAGTCTAAGGTAAAAAT